>VDFB02337722.1:0-30441 GCA_007258455.2 Sequoia sempervirens
ATTAGTTGAAAACCAAAGTGGAAAAATAATTAAATTCCTAAGGATAGACAATGGAGGTGAATATTGTAATTATGCATTTGAATCATTTTGTGAAAAATATGGTGTTAAGGTACAAAGAATAGTTCCTTATACCCCTCAACAAAATGGAGTAGTTGAATAGATGAATAGAACTCTTTTAGAAATGGCTCATTGTATGTTGTATTTTAAAAGTTTGCATAATAAATTTTGGGGATTGGTTGTCTCTTTTGCTACACATATTGTGAATAGAATCCCCACCAAATCCCTCAAAAATGTAACTCTTGAAGAAGAATGGAGTGGAAGAAAGCCTCACATTGGGTATTTTAAAGTATTTGGGTGTATTTCTTGAGCTCACATCCTAGAAGAAAATAGTAAAAAGATAAAACCAAAAATTTATAAGTGTTTATTTATGGGCTATAGTGAAGAGTCAAAGGCTAGATTGTATGATCTGGAAACAAAAAGTATCTTTATTAGTAGATATGTGAAGTTTGATGAACATTCACAGCTTATAGCTACAAATGATTTCCACATTTAAGATATTTTACAAAGAAATGGAAACTCTATTAACGAGGATGATAAGAGCACTACTACTAATGAAGATGATATAACTAATAGTAGTGATGATGAAGAAGAACTTCCAGTTAGACAAAAGACAAATAATATTGAAGATATATATAGACAAAACCCAAAAGTCCAAGGAAGAAATGGTAGTGCCCTCATAGAAAAAAAATTACAAATAAATGACACAATCTCATATGAGCAAGCTATTAGAAACCAAGATCAGACATGAAAACTAGAAAAAAGCCTTCCACAAGAGAAAAATAATAAAAAAGAAGAGCTTTGCATGAAGATGTGCAAATTGATATTATTCAGGAATTCATAAATTACAATGAGATCAATCCTTTTGAAGGAGATCATCAAACCATAAAGGAAACCCTAAAATGAAAAACCCTAGTGTGCACACTTAATAATTAATAAATATTTAATTATTAATGTGCCTAAGTTTAGCTTAAGTAACTAAAGTGATAAGTGACTTAGTTAATTAACCAATATGATGTAATTAATTAAGTGAAATAACTTATTACTCTAACACCCCCCCTTAAGATGAACTTAGGAAGTAGCTAAAAACACTAAGGAAAAGATGCATGAAAGCATCAATGGGTCCCGACAACAAGGCCTGATTAGGTACCCATGTACAAATGCAATAATGAGGTAGAGAGGAAAAACCAAGTGGGAAAAGACCTACTACAAAGAAGCACTAGAAGAACAATGTGGAGTAACACTAGAACCTGAATCTGGAAAGCAAGGAAAGATACTCTTGTTTACAAGAAACCAAATGAGAGTCACTGAAGGACTCAGGTGGAATCATAATAATGCAACAGTAGACCCAATGCCATAGAACACTAGAAAAATCACAAATTGGAACAACCCTGGAATCTGTGAAGCAACAATAGATGATAAATGATGGCCCCCATAAGAGGGAATGATATGATGAAAGAATCTAGAAGTGAAGAGTATCTCGATGCCGATGCAAAACTATGACTAAAAATAATCCATCAAAGCAAGTACCATGAAGACTCTGGAACATTAACCATAAATTTAATGGCCCTCAAATTGAGATGTGACCCGATGTAGATCAATAACCATAGGCTCTCAATTTGAAGTGTGAACTGATGTGAATATGATATGTGTCAAGCTATAAGCAAGATGGGCCAAAAGAAACTACATAATCTAGATACAACCCATGTGAGTTCTCATCAATATCAAGATAAGATCAAAGTGAAACTGCACTCTAATTAGATTATTATGCAAGAAACCCCCCTGATGGAACTTTATATTAGTTCATTTATTACAATACCCAATGATTGCAAAAGGAGAGAATGCAAAACACACATAAACTAAAAATTGAAATTGATGTTAGATCTGTGTAGAGGATAGAATCAAATTTTTGATGTTATGAGAATGGAAAAAAAAGGATCACCGCATTAAAAGATATTTCCTCCGAAGTGAAATCTGAACATCTAACTTCAACAAGCAAAAAATCCCACCAAACAACAATATGCAATTTATGTAGATAATTTACTCATTGTTGGATTGAATATTGGGATAATCAATGATTTAAACTCAACTTAAAATGGAATTTCATATGAGTGATTTAGGAGAATTAAACTATTTTGTTGGTTTAGAAGTGTACCATAGAAAAATGAATCTTTGGACTTTTTCACGGTCATTTGGGTCTTTTTCCTATGATGTGTGGCCTATTTTCCTTAGATTTAATGTTGTAATGTAACTTATACATTCATATTAGGTCTTGATGCTTGTAATTGAATGAGAATATTATGGTGTCTTGCAAGAGTGTTGTAAGGTTTTGTAACACATCTTCACAATTTTCTAGGACCTTTTCATTATAATTCATCTAAATATCATCTATTTATTACTTACCAAATGTTATTTCAAAGTGTTGTAAGGTGTTGTAACAAACCTTCACACTTTTCTAGGCTTGTCACCCATATTTACTCCTTCCTTATGCTTTAATAGCTCCTTTATGCACTTATAGGCTGTATTTAAGTGTCTTCTTAAAGAAGAACCCAACAAACATTATTTAAATTATCACAATTCCTGAAAACCACTCAAAATTCCTTAGTGGGACTAATTCTCTATTAGGGGCCTATTAGTCCCTCTTAGCACAAAATTTAAGATAATTTCAAATTACTTTTGCGTTTTTATTTGTTAAGACCTAAGGTCAGCCTATGATGAGGTATTTTTGGGAATTAGGGCATAATTGTGTATAAATACATGATTTTCCCTCTCATTTCACCCTATTCAACTAACTCATTCATTTTATCATTCTTCTCAAGCAAGCTAGGGGATCAAGAGAGCATTCAAAATCATTTTTAGACATTCAAAGGTTGAATACTCATCTATTGCTGTAGAAAATCAAGATTAATCATCAAGGAAAGGTTATTATTCCATTGTTGCATGTTTCATTACTTTTTTTCATCATTTTGGTTTAATTACCTAAAAGGGGTTTGACCAAGGAAAACCTCCATGCCCTAACATTCAACATTTTTCTCTCTCTTCCTTTGTGTGATTGCAGATTTAGGTGCTTAGATGTCTTGGACATGATTGAATATTAGGTTGCAAAATTTTTGAAGTCATCTCCACTTTTGCAAGTCCAAAATCAACACAAAAAGTCACCAACAATGCTAAAAATTAGGGTTTCAAATTTGGACACCTGGAGGTACAAATTGAACAGACTAGGAGCTCTAGATTCCATTTTTGAGTTTTTAGAAAAGAAAAAGTGGAATAATTCACCCAAAGTGGAAAATGAGTCCCACTGTAGCTGTTTCCCAGAGATTTTTGCAGATTTGGACACCTATTTGACTAAAACGGGCCCTAGTGCAGTTTTCTAGAATTGGGACTGATTCACCTAGAATGGTGAATGAGTCCCACCAGGCCTAAAAATTTGCATCTTTAGAATTTCAGGGTCATTTGTAGTCCTCAACAAGTTTACAAGTGAACGCATTTAGTTTTACAGCTTTTTGTTTTGTTTTACTTGCATTTCTATCCATTTTTCTAGGTGTTTTTGCATATCACAATGTGTTTTCAAAAAAGTTACATTTCTTAGGTTTTACATTCATAAATCATTTACGTTTTTAGTATATTACATTTAGATCATTAAATTGGCATACTTCATTCATTCATCCACTCTTGCATTAACTTTTTAGTGTGGTAATTTCCCATTTTGGCCCTTCTTTCTCCTTTTAGGTGAAAAACCCTAGAAGTGCTAAGAAGGATAAGGGTGCCAAAATTGATTGTTACATTTTGGTGAACTTGATGCCTTGTTCACCAAAATGAACCATCATTTTTTGGGTCGGCTATATACTTCTCTTGCACTCTTAGGGTTTTTCACCTAAAAGGAGAGCAATGGAATTAAGCCTAAATGCAATGATCTAGATATAGAAAACTAATCAAATTGATTAATTATTTATGCAAAAAGTAAGAAAAATAAAATGTTTGAAATCATAGTGTGATGTATAGAAATGAACTAGAAACATAAAAAAATGAAATTAGAATTGAATGAGATTGAACAAAGTGCACCTAGAGATGAAATGCTAATGCTCGAAGGTTTTAGAATCTGACAATAATCATTGTTGATGACCAGTTGGACTCATTCACCACTGATGGTGAATCAGTCCTTCTTCTGGTAAACTTTACCGAAGCTGATTTCTGACTGTCGGGAACTAAATTATGATGAAATAAAATTTTCTAGCCTATAGGTGGAAGTCATTCACCACTGATGGTGAATCAGTCCTCCTCCAAAATTCTATAAATTTAGGGGTCATTTATGTGGGTATAGATCTACACTTGTCTTATTGTCAGTTGATAGAGTCAAATCTACAGAAAATGGACTGAATGTTGTCTCCAAGTTTGAATTAGGGTTTAATTGGCTTGAATCACTTTGATGAATTTTAGAACACTTGTCAAAACCTATTTCTTTGACAAATCTGCCTATAGAACCTGCAAACACACATGCAAAGATGGGAAAAATGGTTAAGGGTTAGATTATAGGAATTTTCCTTGGTCTAATTCTAAATGCAATGCAAGCTAATTCTAGGATGTTGATGGACTTCAAATTAGACAAGAAAGTATTCAAAAAGTAGGTTCACCAAAATGAACCATAGATTTTAAGGGTGTGAAATGCTATGATTCTTTTGCTCAATTAGGGTTTCTCACCTAAAGGAAAGAGATAGATCTTACACCAAAATCTAGGTGGTTCACTCAAACTAATGGAAGTATAATGGAAATATGAATAAAATGTTCCTAGATGAGATAAACTAAATGCAAATAACTGATACAAGCTATTGGTTATTAAGTTAAAAATATTGAAAATAAATTTGTGTAAGGTCCGAGAATAAATCATTTACTAATTATATTTCTTAACTTGCAAGATAATTTAATAAAATAAATTAGTTATAAAAGGTGTGAAACAAGAGGAATAATTTAATTACTTTCATCACTATACTCAATGAAATGGCATGCATCAATGAATCGAGTATACCAAAACAAGGTTATGCCATTACAAGATATAGCCATATAGGCTTACACATGACGAAATCATATCAGTAATGCATGTAAATTCAAATACTGAAATGCAAATTAAAGAAATAGAAAAATCATAAGTGCACCGACAAAGAACCATAACACAAATTTTTCATGAGTGGAAAACCCTCATAGGGATGAAAAACCACTTGTAAAATTTCCTCACTGGCAGAGCCTTACTGCCTACAAATTCTCAATGGTTACAAGATGCCTCATAGGTAATGATCATACTATCACACTGACATCACACTGACACATATTGAAGTTCTTATACAAGTCACATAAATCTCCGAAAAACATTTTCAAGTTTCACCAATGCATCATCCTTGTATTTGAGAATAAGGTAATTCCAACACTATCATGAATCGCTCCCAAGTATTTGCAAATAAGACAAGTATACTAAAATTCATAGGCCATTCATATTATGATTATAACTTCATAGAGATTTCAACAATAATTGAATAAAACTATAAAAGAGTTAACAAGGTATACATTCATATGCAAATAAAACACAAAATCAACTAAGTGAGGGAGTTCAAAAGTTCTCCTTACATACTTGATAAACCATGATTCATGAGAAGAATGCCACCATTAAACCTAATATTTAAAAAGGTAAGGTACAGTTTATCATTTATTTATCTTTTTATAAAATCCCCAATTTGATTCACAATACCTAATATGCATAGATTAATTGCAATCTAAATCTATATATATATATAGATCAAGTGTCTTAAAATATCCCCAATTTTCATATCTCATTCTTTAACTTTGTCCTCCTATAAGCGTCTCATATTTAGAATATTTTTCTTCAATAGAAATTATTAAATATATTTAAATTAAATATAATTGACATTTTGTTTTCCACTTAATTTACTTTCTTTATTTTATTAACTATTTATTAAATATCTATTCTTCTTGAAGTACACTTATAGTTACTAATGATTTCAATAAAAGACTCTATTCCTCACATATTAATTTACCCCATAAATATTCTCTCTAATAAAAGAAATTAGAAACCTCATATATTATCTTACCCTCTCTTTCCTTATTTAAACGTAAGACACACTTTTCTTAATAATGTTTCAGTGGGAAGTAATTTTATTCTTAAGTATTGGGCTTTTAAAAGGAAAACTTGGGAGAGATGGCTTAAACCACGAGTAGCACTATTATAAAAAACAATTCCTCACACAAAGAATACAAAGAAGATAGAGACAACCCAACATGCATTCAAGCTTCCCCCATTATTGTTTCAGAGTTTGGTCTTGGACAGTGAAGGGTTGCGATTGCAAATGGTAAGAATGAAGAAAAATATTTTGATATTGGATGAACTAGGTTTCTACGAAGAACTACATTCCATAAGAATAAGAGCAGAGGGTAGAAGAGGATGAACCAAGAAGATGAGGAAATTGCAACCAAAATATTTACTTACACATCTCCACAGTTTAATAATTTCAAGCATATCTCAAACAATCTGGGTTGATATAATTAAGAAACTTCAAGAAAATTGCAGCCAGAATCTTAGCTTGAATAGCTACACATTTCAGTGACTTCAAGTAAAATGCTTGTAGAAAAGCTCAGAGGCAGGCCAACAAAGTAAAGCTATGAAAGTTTGGTTTGGATATCATTTATTCCCCAACAGGAAGAATTTTTGAATGTTTGTGACAAGTGAAAAAACTTTGTATCAAATTGTGCAATGAAACCAATATTCAATGCCCTTTCCATTCGGCTATCATGAAACTTTGCATTGGATTTGCACAAAATACAACCCTACAGACCACAAGGAACCTAAGGTGCCCAGCCTGGACCTTGGGCTAACCCAAGGCTGTCTTAGATTTGCATTAGACCTTGAACTAGATTTTTGTAATACTGGCGAGGGGGGAAGGCATATAGCCGAACCCAGTAACATAAATTTCAATAATATGTTGATAATAAATACATGTACAATTTTTAAAGTATGTTGCAATTTCGTTTGTGGTATAAATGGTTATATTTACTATTTTGAAAGTCTAGAAATTGAAAAGTATATATTGAATGTGGCCCCCTCTCCTAAATATATTTGCTTCTCCTTTCTATGTTCACACACAACTAAAGATTAATTGATCAATTGTATTGGGACTTTGTAATTGTGATAGAAATATTTACTTTAGAAGCACTGTAACAGCTGGAAATGATTAAATTGAGAACGGTCTTAGACAAATCATGATGAAGTGAAGAGTATGGTTATTGGGGGAACTTAATTATTGTTGAATTTTGAATTTCTATAAGGAAGATATGGTGCATACGTGAGTGAGAAACAAAATTTGCATTTAAATTACATGGTTGGTGCATTCAAAGAGCAGTTTTAGATAGGAAAGGATGAAATGAAAAACCATCTTTTGATACTAAAACTAATGATTCCACCAAAAGAAATTTGAAAATATTTTCAAACAAACACAAAATTATATAACCATTCAGGGGAAATTCTTAAAACTAGTAGTATTAAATTATAGAATTATATACAAATATACATACACATACTAATACTAGTTGTGAAAATGGGAATCAAACAAAATTCCATTCATTCTTTGGAATAAATATGTACTCATAAAGGGGATTTCAGCTGCAATAGGATGACAATGTACAAGTTACATATATTTATATATTAATATAGATGTACATGATACATAATTTCATACAAGAACTTACACATTTGAAGAGAAGATTGAATTCAACAGAAGTGGCAATTGGGGTTTGAGAAGAAGAAGTTCAATCTTTTCACAAACGAACATTTATCTACTCATTTTGAAATTGAAAACATTGGGAAAAAATTTGGAAACCTGTAATTTACTTTCAGTTGATTTCCCCCTTCTTATTTCCTTTCCTCTTTCCTCCCACCATCCCTATTTGTTGTATTTTTTGAGAAACTACTTCGTGGAGCCTATTTTTGGTTATAATTTTGTAGGGATAACAATAAAGATTACGAAAAACCATTTTGCCAATTTTTGTTAATGATTTTATTGTTCTTAAATATTTCTCCCAAATTTTTAATAACCTAATCTTGAAATTAAAAATAATATTTCTTTTTCATGCATAATATTTACCCTTGATAAAAATAATTAAGAAATTCTATTTTAAGTTGCAAACTAAGCACTTATCCTCCACAAATAGTTAGGAACTACCATTTTAATTGAAAATTAAATACTTCTTCCAAATAAATAATAAGGAATATCATTTAATAGTAGATAAAATAATTATTCTAAATAACAAATCATTATCATTTATTTTCAAAATAAAATCTATAATTAAATTATAATAATTTCCTTTTTGTTTCATTGCACTTTTATTTCACTAATAATTAATTTAATTAAACATACAAACAATATAATCATTCACTAAATTAAATACTAGATGCTTTAAAATGGTATTATTGAATTATAAATTACTTATTGAAAATAGGGGTCATGACAAGTTGTTGGAAAACACAGTGTGTAAAGGCGAGATCACCTAGAAATGAATGGAAAATGCAATAAAAATAGAGTAGAAACTGGATGGGAACCCTGAGATATTGATGAAGACTAGAAATGACATTTGGAATACTATTGATCCTAATTTTTAGGACTAATGGGACTCATTCGCCATTCTGGGAGAATTAGTCCTAGATTTGGTAAACTGTTCTGGAGCCTGTTTCAGACAAATGGGTATCAAAAAGTAACAGAAAAGTAAAATCGGGTCTAAGTGGGACTGTTCTCATCCATAATTGAATAGGTCACTTTTAATTACGAAGATTCAAAAGAGTAAATTGATCTTTGGTCCTACTCTTTTGTTTGAGATAGGTGCACGCCTTTCAAAGTCAATTTTGAACTTGAGGCGACTTTTGTTGATATCTTTCCTTAGACAATGAAGAGAAGACTTAAACAACTTTACAACTTGATTCTTAATGATTTCCAAGCTTTCAAGATTCCTAAATTTGCAAACACACAAAAAGAGAAGCATAAATGTTGGATGTTAGGGTATGGGGGTTTGCCTTGGTCAAACCTCTTTTAAAATGGTCTAAACCAAATGAAGAAAAATGTAATAAAACATGTAACAATGGAGTTGTTACTTTTCCATAAATGATTTATCTTGAGTTTTGCAACAAAACATGAAAATTTGGCATAAATGTCTTAGGAAGCTATCTTGTTGACTTGCAATGAGTAGAAACTAAGCTTGCTTGAAGCTTGATAGAAGAAAGATAATGAATGAATGATGAAGATGTAAAATTAATTAAGAGATGTAAAATTAGGGTTTAGAGACTTTAGTTTATAGAAATTCACCTTATTAGCCCATAAATTAGATCTGCAAAGGCTGACATCAAGAAAAATTAAACTTAAAACCTAATTTTCTTGCTCAAATATCAAAAAAGGCCCAAATGGGATTCATTCACCACCTTGGGTGAATCAGTCCCCCCTGGAAGGGACTCATTTACCACAGATGGAAAATTAGTCCCAGAGGGGTCCATTTGCCAACTGGGTTATTGAGGAATGAGGAATTTTTGCTCTTATGGTGACTTTGTTGTGTATTTCATTAAGTTTTGCCTCGGGATACACAATATGGGGTAATAGGGGCCTATTAATGATGATGTGAAGGTCAATTAATTACTTGGGACATATAGAAATCAATGTGAAAGTGTGATTAAATACACTTTACAACACTAAAATAGGGTCCACCGCGGTCTAGAAAGGCACAAGAACTAGTAGATGTGTAAAACACATTACAACACTAGGTTGAAGTTAAGTTTATTTCACAAGCCTTCTAGATTGATGTGATAATGTAATTAAATAAATTTAATAATGTTGAATTAGGGGAAAGATGGGTTCATTAATTCTAGAAAAGTGTGAAAGTTTCTTACAACACTTTGTAACACCTTTACAAGACATTGATAAATGCATGTTATTCAATTTGGAAGGGTCCAAGACCCTAATGTGGATGTAAACACCTCACAATATTAATAGGTAAAGGCAAAATTAAGTCCAATTTTATTCATTAATTATTCCCATATCAAGCAAGAAATAATTTCTTCTACATACATTTTAGCCCCACTTTAGTGAGAGGATGAACTTGCTTCTAATTCACACTACATGGAGACATTCAAGAGAGGTCTAATCATACGAATGTGGTGATAAAATGAAAAATCCAAAAAGGTTGTAAGCCCGAGGATACAAGATCTAAGTCAAACCAACATAAGTGCAAAGGATGCATGGGAATTGTATGTAATATGCAGCAAAATAGGAAACATGATCATGTAATGGCAAGAATTAGGAAGAAGAGAAATATGAAAATGAAAGGGTGGATCAAGCTTCAACCATTTCTCCAACATGTTGTGGATCAAATCTAGGGTGTTTTTCCAAAAATAAAATGCATACTCACTCTAGGGTGACGGTACTCTTGGTTGTCCACTAGGTGAGAAAGCCCAAAAGGTGAGAAACATAAAATAGCTAGTATGTACTCCGCAACACATAGGTGGCTATGGGGAAGTTTTTTCCGCCATAATGGAAGTTCTGCTTAACCATACCAAAGTTATACCTCTGGTAGAATTTAATAAGTGCCTAAAGGAAAATGGTTTTCGAGCTCTATGAGGTAAGAAAAACTTTATATGCTGGACACTCATAGACATTGCAAAATGTTGTAAGGTTTGTTCAAAGGGATTTTTTGTTTTTTCATGCAAGGTCTCATCTTAAGGAACATCATGCTTAATGCTTCCAAGAGAGAAAAAATGAAAATGGTCTCATCTTGTTTCCAAGAGATGACAACTGTAAGGTCTCATCCTAGGGAACATTGTGCTAGATGTGTCCAAGAGAGGGAATCAAAAGAAAAAGAAAATTGCACAGTGAAATGTGAGTGGTGATGTATGTCCCCACTTTAAAGCGGTTGCAAAAACCAGTACTATGAGCAATTGCTTTAAAGTAGAAGACAAAGAACATGAGAACTTACTTGGAAAGCCCTATGCCAAGTCATATGTATTCAATAAGCTACATCATGAAAAGGGGAGTATTTCATGTGCAAGCCAACTTAAGGAATGTTGTCCACATCCCAAGCTTTCTCTTATATGTTCATGAAAGGTTAACAACTAGCCATAAGAGACAATGATAGATGACATACGAGGAAAAGGCTATCTAACCCCTTGAACCCACTTAGTGCAAGACAAGGGTGAGTCGAAATGATTGATGGAATGCATGTTAGAGTGAAAATTGGTATCAATTAGAGCAATAAAGTGCCCCCACATGAGGAAGAATACCAAACCCCTAAAATTTTTGGATTTTACGACTCAAAGCTTTACATTCATTAGTGGAATGACCATGAACTCTATTATAGGAACAAAATGAAGTCATATAATAGAATTTATTTTGAGTTCTTGGAGGATTCTTAACAAGATACCCTCTTGATCAATGGGAGAAGGTGTGGTTGTGGGTTGCAACAAAGATACCTCTTCCTTAGTACAAGATGTGATACCTATGAAATATTGCTTAGATTGCAAGAGTTTGTTTTCTCCTTTATAGAATGGTGTAAAATCTAATGAATTAAGATCATTATCATTTTGCAAGATGTCATTGACATTAAATGAAGGTATAGTTGTTTGTTTGATTGTTAAAAAAGGATAATGATGAAGACCACTAGTGTTGATTAGTTCAAGATGCTTTACAGTTAAAGTTGGTTTAAAGGAATTGTTTGTGATCTAGTATTGATGTTGAGTGAAGGCTTGGTTATTTCTATCAAAGGACAAGAACCAATACCATGAGTTGTTTGTTGTGTGATAGGATTGATAGGGTTGTGGATACCTTGATTGTTAGCATCACATCCTTTTCCACTATTTCTAATTTGTTTCATAAGTTCATAACCTCATCCATAAATCTTTTTTATTTCTTTTGAAGTCAATGGTTGTTTGTGATTAAGTTCTTCAAATTTTGTTGTGTTATTTGCTTCTTTCTATAAAGTGGTTTAGGTGGATGCTTCCAAAAGGTTGTTTGAATTGTGTTTTGATATTATTGGTTTTTTCTTTTCCCTTATTTGAATCTTTGTTGATGATTTTTTATTCACCCATGAATTCATGTTTGAAATCCATGGAACCCGAATCATCTTCTAATATCTTGGTAACTTTTTCAATATGTTGTTGTTTGTCTTTTTGTTGTGCAGGTTCCACTTGTGTGGTTCATTTTAATGTGTTCAAGGGGTTCTCTTTGTTTTTCTCAAATTGCAAGATACTATAAGGCTCATGATCAGTGTCGAGTGTGCACACTTTGTTTTTGTAGATGTATTTCTTTTTTGATGAAGAGTGGAAGGAACACCACTCATTGCATGAATCCATGGCCTTCTTACAAGAAGGTTATATAAAATATCATGAGGCATAAACTAGATTAGTGCATTCAATGTGACTTCTCTATCTGTAATAGGTAAAGTGATCACATCAAGCAGTTTCTTTTCTACATTTTCAAATCCCTTAATAGATAAAGAATCAAGTTGAATTTGTGAGTAATCCACATGAAGCCTATCTAAGAGGTTTACGCTACACACATTAAGGATTGCGCCATTGTCAATAAGGGTTCACTTTATCCCTATCTAATTGTATTGAGAAATGATCATGAAAGCTTTGTTTTGTTTTTTCACTTCCAAAGGGGGGAGTTTACTTTGGTGGAAAACAATGGCAACATTTATTCCTTGGATCATGGCTGCTATGTCAGTTGGTTGCACATTAGAAGGGATAGGAACTTGTTGCAAATGTGCTTGGATCATGTTGTGATAGTGAGGAGATGCTTGAATAAGATCCCATAAGGATATCTTAGTAGGATTATTCTTTAGTTCAACAAGATTGTACTCCTTAAATCGAGGATCACTAGGAAAAATGGGATTTGGAAAAGGTAAGGGTGTGGGGGTGGGTTGTTGTGGTTGAGGATTATTTTGAGTGTTGTATGTATGAGAAAAAATTTTATGAATCGGTTTTTGTGACACATTATTCTGAGGTGGGTAAAGAGTAAAATTGGGTTTAGGTGGAGGTGGAGGTTTATATGATGGTGATTAAAGGATGAGTTCAGGTTGGTTTTGAGTTTTTTGTTTATGTGAAGGGGGGTAAAGGATGAGTTGAGGTTGAATAATATTAACATCCCTGGCGAATGAGAGTCTAATATGGCTTTTCATTGTCATGTAGGAGAATAATATTTTTATTGTCAATGTTAGCCTTGTCTTGTATCATGATATCCTCCCTAGAAGGAGAGTTTTGAGGAGAACTACAAACTAAATTTTCTTGACATTATTAGGATGGTTCTTCTAAAAGGACTTCATCACAAGTAGAAGAATGAATAATGTTTGAATTATCTTGCATAATAAGGGTTTCGCTAGGTGAAGTGGGACAACTAAGATACTCATTACTTTCATCAATTGTGTTGGCTATCGTCAAAGTATCTACTTCACAACTAGGAGATATAATAGGAGAATAAAAAATGTTGTTGTCATGATTACCTATGGTTGCGTTGTTTTTTTCATCAATGTTTTGTTCACTAAGAGAGGTAAGAGGAGAGAAACAACTAGGATTCTCAAAACTTTCATTCATTAGTTTGTCTACCAAAATATCTTCATCACCAATAGGAGATATATTAGGAGAGGAAAAAATATGATCATTAGGAATGTTCAAGGTTGTATTCTCTTTCACAAAAACACTCTCATAGGGGGAGTGGAAATTTTTATTAACATGTCTAAATATGCATAGTTCTAACATTGTTTGAACAAAAATGAAAAGCACGTGTAACCATTTCATGCAATGTTTCAACAATGTAAACAATTTATATCCAAAGATGCAAAACATTTTTATCCAATATATGCAAAGTTTTAAGAATGCAAAAAATGCATGTGCAAGAATGAAAAGAACATTTATCAAACTTATGAAAATTTTTATGAATCAAAACATTGTGTATGAAAAAGTGAAAAGTACTTTTATTCATGTTATGCAAAATTTAAAAAATGTGAGCATTTTCGGATTGAATGATGTTTGTAATGGAAATGATGACTATCCTAAATTGATGTTTTTGAGCTAGATGCATAAGAAAATATTCCAAAAAATTTATAGACTTATAATATATGGTACTAGGAGGTTGAGGAGGCACATAAATGAGGTTTTTGATGCTATAATAGATAGCTAAAAAATTGAATAGGGATTGATTCGTCCAAAATGGCGAATGAGTCCCTATAAGCGGTTTTTGCAAAATTATCAAAAACAATTAGTGGATTTTGATGCTTTTGATGTTGCAAGATGCACAACTAAGATGAAAGTGGAAAATTTTAGAAAATTTCGATGATTTTAGATGCCAAAAATGTAATCTACATGCACTTTTTCATGAATGCAAAATTTGAAACCCTAGAATGAAACTTAACTAATGCCAAATGCAATGCAAGCTAATTCTAGGATGTTGATGGACTCCAAACTAGACAAGAAAGTATTCAAAAAGTAGGTTCACTAAAATGAACCATATATTTTAGGGGTGTGAAATGCTATGACTCTTTTGCTCAATTAGGGTTTTTCACCTAAAGGAAAGAGATAGATCTCACACCAAAATCTAGGTGGTTCAGTGAAACTAATTCAAGTATAATGGAAATATGAATGAAATGTTCCTAGATAAGATAAAATAAATGCAAATAATTGATAAAATCTATTAGTTATTAAGTGAAAACTATTGAAAAGAAGGTTGTTGGAAAACACATTGTGTAATGTGGAATCACCTAGAAATGAAAGCAAATTGCAACATGAATGGATGAAACTCAAAGTGGGCACCTAAGGTCCTGATGAAGATTGGAAATGAATTCTAGAATTTTTTTTATCTTGATTTTTAGGCCTAGTGGGACTCATTCACCATTCTGGACGAATTAGTCCTAGATTTGGGAAACTATTTTGGAGCCCGTTTTGAACAAATGGGTATCCAAAAATGCAAAAAAACTAAAATTAGGCCTGGAAGTAGAACTCATTCACCATACATGGTGAATGAGTCCACTTTTTAATTTTTGAAGATTCAAAGGTGGAAACTAAAGTCTCTGGTTTGCTCTTTGGTTCTTGACAGGTGTCCACCTCCAAAAGTCTAATTTTTGAACCTGAAAGTGACTTTTTGTCAATATTTTTCCTTGGTCAATAGGAAGGTGTCTTCAATAAATTTACTTAACTTGATCTTCAATCATCTCCAAATCTTCAGATGCCTAAATCTGCAAACACACAAGACAAGAGAGAAATGTTGGATGTTAGGGCATGGGGGTTCGTTGGTCAAACTTGAGAAGCTCAGAAACCAAATATAGAAGAAAAGAATGTAATGAAACATGTAACAATGGACTTGTACCTTTCTATGATGATTGATAATGAAGTTCTGCGGCAAAATGAAAATCTTCCTTGAATGTCTTAGGAAGCTATCTTGATGACACAATAGTGAAACAACATGACGATAGAGAAGATAGATGATGAATGAATAATGAAAAATGTGTAAAATGAATTAAGAGGTGTAAATAGGGTTTAGAGACTTGATTTTATTGGCCATTCACCTTATTAGCCCATAAATTGGATCCCCAAGGTGGACATGAAAAATTAAACTTAAAACCTATTTTTTCATGCTCAAAAGTCAAAAATAACCGAAATGGGATCCATTTGCCACCTTGGGTGAATTAGTCCCACAGTGGACTTATTTTTCCACAGTGGAAATTAGTCCCAAAGGGAATCATTTTTCTAGCTAAGTTGTTCGGGGAATGAGAATTTTCATTCTTATGGTGACTTTGTCGGGTATTTCATCAAATTATGCCTTAGGATGCACAATATGGGGTAATAGGGGCCTATTAATGATGATGTGAAGGGATTGGGACACAAAACTCAATGTGAAATTGCGATTAAATACACTTTACAACACTAAAATGGGGTCGACATAGTCTAGAAAGGCACAAGAACAAATGTGAATGTGTAAAACACATTACAACACTAAGTTAAAGTTAAGTTTAGTTTACAATCCTTATAGATTAGTGTAATAATTCTATTAAATACATTTTATAATGTTGAATTAAGGGAAGATGGGTTCATTAACTCTAAAGAGGTGTGAAATTATTTTACAACACTTTATAACAACTTTACAAGACATTGATGAATGCATGTTATTCAATTTGCAAGCGTCGAAGACCTAGTGTGAATATGTAAAACACCTCACAACACTAAATCAAGGCCACATTAAGTCCAATTTTTCATTAATTATTCCCATATCAAGTAAGAAATACTTTTTTCTATGGTGCAATCCTTATAAAAAAACACATCCTTCTAGATGATCATACCCCTAATATCAAACCCTTATCACAAAACATCCTTCTAAACCACACAAGTGGACCCCATCCAACATCTTGAACTAGTCGTAAAGCATTTAGATGATGATTAGGGTTCCTTATACTTCACACCCACCTCCTTTGGAGAATCCCAGATCATACACAAAGACTCTAGCAAGGGAAAAGAAACCACAGTTTTGTTAGCAAAAAACTTGAACAACCTTTCACAAGCATCCACCTCAACCACATTAAAAAAATACATTAGTTTACACAACAACCTTTGATGAACTTCATCATGAAAAACTATCAACTTCAAAAGCAATGAAAAATATTTATGGAAAAGGTTATGAACTCATGAAACAACTTGGATATAGTGGAAAAGGATGTGGTGCTCAAGAACAAGGTATCCACAACCCTATAGAACCTAAGACACAAAAAATGACTCATGGTATTGGTTATTGTCCTTTGATCAAGATAAAAAATCCATCCCTTAACATCAATACTATCACAAAAAATCCTTCTAAACCAACCTTAACAGTAGTACATCTTGAGATGATCGACACTACTGGTCTTAATCTTTCTCCCGAACTCAAACACACACAAAAATATTTTCTTAACATCAATGTCATCTCCCATAGCACTAAATATTTGCATTCGATAAATTTTCCCTCCTCCTATCAGAGTGAGAAAAAAGTATTGCAATCTAAAGAACCTTGCCTAGGTATGACATCCTGTACTAAGCAAGACATCTTCTTGCCACCAACAACTAATTCTCCCCTTGATCAAGAGGGTATCTTTTGGAGACTCCTCCAAGATCACTTGATATCTCTACCCCCATAAACTCGAAAGAAATTGTATTACACAACTTCATTTTGCACATATCATAGAGATAACGGCCATCCCACTAATAAATGCAATGCTTTAAGTAGTAAAATTCAGCATCTAAAGGAATTTGACATATCCCTTGTATGGGAACCTCATTCCTCTAATTGATCTTGATTCCACTCCAACATCCACTAATATTTGGCTCACTCTTGTCCACAGACTAAGTAGGGGCAAGGGGGTTTTTAACCTTTTCCTCATATGTCACTTTTGTATTTGTCTCCTTTGTACAGTCATTAACCTTTCATGACATATAAGCTGGAGATGTGGATGACATGCCTCAAGTTAGCTCCATGTGACATACTACCTTATTTATTGCATAAACTTCATTGAAACATATGACTTGGCATAGGGCTTTGTAGATAAGCTCATGTCTTCTTTTCACTTTAAGCAATTACTCACAACAATGTTATTTCACAACCACTTTAGGGTGAGGGCATACGCCTTGACACTCACCTTTGGTGTAAATTTTACTTTCTTGATTCCTCTCTTTTGGACATTAAGCATAATGTTCCTAGGATGAGACCTTGCACTTATCCTCTCTTGGAAACAAGATGAGACTATTGGAACTTATCCTCTCTTGGATACATTGGGCATGATGTTTCCTAAGATGAGACATTGCAGGCTAAACCAAGAATCCCTTTGAAACCTTACACCATTTGCACGTTTACAGTGTCCATTTTGTGGCACTTTATTAAAGTTATCGGGGTATAACTTTGTGGTATGGTTGAGTGGGAGGCCATTCAAGTCACAACCTTCCCCATAGCCACAGTGTTTGTGATTACACATACTGTTAGAGTGTATGTTCTCACCTTTTGGTCCTTCTCACCAGCAGAATGTATAACTTTTTGTCACCCAGGGGTATAGTGTGCATTTTATTTTTGAGGCAAACAATCTAGATCTAATCCACAACATGTTGGACAAATAGTTGAAGCTTGATCCTCCTTTATTCTTCTCCTCCTTCAAGTTATTCCCATTACATGTTCATGTATCTTCTTCTATTCCATATCATTCACCTTGTGAGTGTCCTTTTGTGCTTAAGTCAGTTTTACTTTGGATCTTTGATCCCGAGGGCTTGGCCACCTCCTTTGATCTTTGTTGTCCTTTATCATTCACATGCGTATGATTGGACCCCTCTTGAATGTCTACTTTAGTGTGATTTTGAAGAAAGTTCATCCTCTCACTAAAGTGGGGGCTAAATGTACTATAGAAAAATGGATCTTTAGACATTTTCACGCTCATTTGGTCTTTTTTCTATGATGCTTGGCCTATTTTGCTTAGATTTAAATGTTGTAATGTAACATATACATCCACATTAGGTATTGATTCTTATAATTCAATAAGAATATTATGGTATCTTGCAAGAGTACTGTAAGGTGTTGTAACACATCTTCACACTTTTCTAGGACGTTTTCATTATAATTCATCTAAATATCATATTTTTATTACTTACCAAGTGATATTTCAAAGTGTTGTAAGGTGTTGTAACAAGCCTTCACACTTTTCTATGCTTGTCACCAATATTTACACCTTTCTTATGATTTGATGGCCCCTTTATGCACTTATAGGCTATATTTAAGTGTCTTCTTAAAGAAGAACCCAACAAAAATGATTTAAATTATCACAATTCCTTCCAACCACTCAAAATCCTTGAGTGGGACTAATTCATCATTATTGGTGAATTAGTCTCTCTTGGCACAAAATTCAAGATAATTTCAAATTACTTTTGGGTTTTTATTTACAAAGACCTAAGGTCAGCCTATGCTGAGGTAGTTTTGAGAATTAGGGCATAATTGTGTATAAATACATGATTTTCCCTCTCATTCCACCCTATTCAACTAGCTCATTCATTATTCATCTATTATTCATTTTATCATTCTTATCAAGCAAGCTAGGGAATCAAGAGAGCATTCAAGATTAGTTTTAGACATTTAAAGGATGAATACTCATCTATTGTTGCAACAAATAAAAATTAATCATCAAGGCAAGGTTTTTATTCCATTGTTGCATGTTTCATTACTTTGTTTCATCATTGTGGTTTAATTACCTAAAAGGGGTTTGACCAAGGAAAAGCCCCATGCCCTAACATTCAACATTTTTCTCTCTCTTCCTTTGTGTGATTGCAGATTTAGGTTCTTAGATGGCTTGGACATGATTGAATATTAGGTTACAAACTTGTTGAAGTCATCTCCACTTTTGCAAGGCCAAAATCAACACAAAAAGTCACCAACAGTGCTAACAGTCAAGGTTTCAAATCAGGACACCTAGAGGTGCAGATTGAGCAGACCGGGAGCTCTGGCTTCCATTTTTGAGTTTTCAAAAAATCCAAAGTGGACTAATTTTCCCAAAATGGCGAATGAGTGCCACTGTTGCTTTTTCTCATGGATTTTTGCAGATTTGGTCACCCATTTGGCTAAAACATGCCCTAGTGCAATTTTCCAAAACTTGGACTAATTCACCCAGAATGGAAAATGAGTCCCACTAGGTCTAAAAATTAGCATTTTTAGAATTTCAGGGTCATTTCCATTCCTCAACAAGTTTACAAGTGCACACATTTAGTTTTACAACTTTCTATTTTATTTTACTTTCATTTCTATCCATCTTTCTAGGTGTTTTTGCATATCATAATGTGTTTTCAAACAAGTTACATTTCTTAGGTTTTGCATTCATAACTCATTTAATTTCTTAGTATATTAAATTTGGATCATTACATTGGAAAACTTCATTCATATTTCATCCACTCTTGCATTAACTTTGAGTGTGACAATTTCCCATTTTTTCCCTTCTTTCTCCTTTTAGGTGAAAAACCCTAGAAGTGCTAGAAAGGATAACGGTTCCAAAATAAATTGTTACAAGAAGTTTGAAGACTACATGATGGACTATTCCTCTACCAATGAAAATATGTTTTGGATATTTTAGAAAATTTTAACATGCTAGAATGCAAGCCAACTTCTACTCCCTTTCAGTCT
Organism: Sequoia sempervirens; assembly: GCA_007258455.2. Lineage (NCBI taxonomy): Eukaryota > Viridiplantae > Streptophyta > Pinopsida > Cupressales > Cupressaceae > Sequoia > Sequoia sempervirens. The sequence continues at coordinate 20,259 of VDFB02337722.1, forward strand.
AGAATCAGTCTTACTAAAGAATGTACTTCCAACAAGGTTGATGCTACTTTATACAGGAAACTTGTTGGCAGCTTGGTTTATGTAACTCATTCTAGACTAGAAATTTGTTTTGCAGTTAATCAAGTATCAAGATTTATGCAAGAACCTAAAGAAAGTCATTGATTGGCTACAAAAAGGATACTGCAGTATGTTTGTGGAACACTACTCTATGGCATCCACTATGGCCAGAAGTCCTTAATTTATTTGGTTGGATTTACAAATTTAGATTGGTGAGATGATATAGATGACATAAAATCTACAAGAAGTTATGTTTTTCAGCTTGGAGCAATCCCAAGTATATGGAGCAGCAAAAAGAAAACAACTACATCATTGTCTTCATGTGAAGCATAATATAGAGCAACAATAGAAACAGGAAAGGATGGAGTTTGGATATGAAATCTTCTATTTGAAATTGGTTTTTCCCAAATTTCTACTACTATTTTGTATTATGACATTCAAAGTACCATACAGGTTTCCAAAAATCTAATCTTTCATGCCAAAACAAAACATATTGAGCTTGATGTTCACTACATACGAGATCTTGGTCAAGAAAATATTGTCAATCTATATTATTATCCAAGTGAAGAGAAAACAATAGATGTATTTACTAAGAGTATGAGCGAAGCCAGATTCTCAAAATTATAAAAAATTCTTGGTATGTTAGAGGTGAAAATTAAGGGGGGATGGTAGTATAATGTTCCCCTCTCCTTTGTATCTTCATGTCATTTGTATATTCCCCTCTTCTTTATATCTTACTTGTAATATTCTATCCAATATTAAGTGGGGATGTTAAGGAATAAGATTGTCTAGAAAAGTTAGAATATTTTTCTAAAACAACTAGAATCTTCTAGAAAATTTACAAGATGTTTCTAGAAGAACTAGAATCTTCTAGAAGGGCTAGAACCTTCTAGAAACTAGAAGCTAAGTGAGAAGTTGTCCAAGAAAAATAAATCTAGTTTTAAAGATATCTAGAACATTAGAAGATTCTAGATCTTAGAGGCCTCAAGTATGAATATGAGGCTATCCATTTTAAGCAATACTATTGTTGAGGTAAGTTGTTGAATAATGAACTATATGTAAGAGAGTTAGATCAATACAATTTCTTTTAGCCATTTCTTATTGTTTTATGCTCTATTTTTTCCTTGTTTTCTACTGTTATTTTATTATTTGGGCATGTTCTTACATTACCAACAATTTGCTAACAATCAACAAGTTTTTCCTCTCTTACATGTTTTTCTTTGCAGATTTAGGTTGAAGACTTGAAAATCATTTGAAGTGCAAAGTTCCAAAGTGGCATTGCAAACTTGTCATCTTCCCAGAATCTCACCTACAGACCGGGTCTAGAAGTTTTAGGACCTAAGATCTAAGAAGAAGGAAGTGCAAACATTGAGCCTCAAGATCATATTCGGATATTTTAGAAATTCAAGATGGGACTAAGACAAAAGTAAGGGTGTCTTAGTCCTCCCAAGGGTATTTTGTAGAGATTCTTTCAAAAAAAATTCTGACATCTAAATATTCCTCATTTCCCCCAAAAAATAGCAGCGGGACTAAGACAATAGTAAGGGCGTCTTAGTCTTCCCTAGCATATTTTGATAGCATTTTCACATTTCTAGAATCCTCATCACATTTCCAAATTTCCCAAGTTCATACATCGTAACTTTCTGTTACTTTTTTTTTATTTCCATTCATCATTTAGGTTGCATTACTAGCTTTTGTGAGTTGAATATTAAGTTTTCTTTTCCAAGCTTTTACTTGGTGGTGAACCCCTCGAAGCCTAAAGAATCCCCTAGATATTTCTTGTTGAGAATTGACTCACCTTTGTGTTGATAGTCAATCCAATTTAGGATCCTAGGACATTCTTGACTTATAACCTAGGCCATAAATCACCCATACCCCTATTGTTCAAAAATGTATAACAGTCTTAATTAAATAGATTTCCATTACACTTGCAACCTATGATAGTACTACAAGCAATGAAGATCACACTATACTTTACAAAGATACAACTTGGAAGCATGAAGGATTTAATTGAGATAACAAAGATGTAGACCATATGCACTATCAAGCACCACAACCATGTACTCTTCTTGCCACTAAATAGTCATAGTATAGAGAAACCACTAATACAAGATGACAAAGATACTCATCACAGAACAAAACACAAGGCATCAAACCATTATAATTTCATTATCTATTGAGAAGAGATTACATTTCAATATCATGTATATCACTATTGAAGCAACATATTAGCACCAAATGAAGTATTAAACTGAGCAATCTAAGCACTATCTCACTATCTCTTTATTTCCAATCATCTCATTGTTCATCACTAGGATGAATGAACAAAGGTATGGCATATATAAACAACATGTAATCAATTAGTCTCCAATCATGTAAACCAAAGAAAAAAATGCATGGAAACCATACTACCCCTATGATGCTTAGAGTAACATCATATTGTCCCATCAACAAACTTTCATTGTGCAAGAAGATTAATAACTATCACAATAAACAACAAACAATGATATTGTAGAAGGAATACAAGTATCATATTATTTTCAAGACTCATATGAAACTTGCATTGCAAAGAAAAAACATGGACATTGTAAAGTATGGCCCTATCTTTCTTTCTTTTGATCTTAACTTCACATTATTACTCATTTTCCACTCCTATGAACTTTGGTCTCATTTGCACAACATGAAAGTTATAAATTGTCCTTTTAAAAAGCTTGGTTCCTTTCATTTCCTCACAATGTTCATTTTTTCTTGACCCCTTTGTGACATGGTGACTACCTCTGGACTTCATTACTTACATTTATTCACTGTACTTAAACATGTTTTTTTGTCCTTTAGTTCACATCCTACTTGAACTATTGACAACCTCTTTTTTCCTGACTAAGAGGTTTGAATGATAAAGCTATAATTATCTCCCTCTGACCTTATGCTACTTTTTATGCACTTAAATATGTCTCTTCTGAAGTATGCACAAGCTTAGACTCATCCTCCTTTTTTTCTTTCTTTCTTCTCCAAACCTTCATAATGCTAGTCTTTTTGTGATGACTATTTAAGATTCCACCAAACTATTCTTACAAAACTGTGCTATATGTCCAAACTTATTACATCTATAGCATTTTACTTTTCTTCTACCATTTGACCATTCATAAGAGCTCTTAGTACGTCCCACTTTCTTTTTATGCATCCAACACTTTATTTCTCTATGACCAAATTCATAGCATGAATAACAATAACCATAAAAAGGATTTTTAAACTTGGATATTTGATGTTTTCTTGAATGAAAAAATCTTCTAGTATTGTTCTCATTGAGTTGTGTAGGTGCATTTTCTTTTGTCTTCTTCTTGTCTTCAACATTAGGAGTAGTAGAATAATAGTTAAAATCTATTTTCTTTCTTAGTGTTTCTCTGATCTTAGAATTTTACCCTTCTTCAAAACCTAACCCAATAATGTCCTTGTGATATTTTTTCTTGCTTAGCATCTCAAATAAACACTCAGTACTCTTTTCAAACTGAAGTGACTTGTGTAATTTGGAAGATAATTTTTCTATTCATTTCTCAAACAAATTATCTCTGATTCATACTTCTCACAATCAAGCTCTTTTTCCTTAAGAAAAATATTGAATTCTTCTTCTATTTTCTTAACTTTTGCAACTTGCACCTTCAAATCTATGATCAAATTTTTTTCTTCTTGAAGGTCTAAAAGAGTTTTATCCTTGGACATATTTTCTTCATGGAGTTGCAACTTTAATATTTGATTCTCCAATATGAGTTTCTTAATCTCTTGAAGGGCACAAATAAGCTCACCTTCAATATCGATTTCACAATCATCTTCATCATACTCCTATTCAAATCCACTCACAAAGTGGTCTCCTTCTTTGTCAATATTCTCAACTACAAGATCATCTTTTAATATTGTATCTTCTTAAATTTGTAATTCATTTCTTGCAACTACTTCCTCATCAACATTTGTACTTGGTATAGGTAGTGCTTATTGTTTAGTAGTCTGCTGAGTATTTAATTTTTCTTTAATTCTTTTACCTTTTTCCATTGTACTCCACCACCAAGATCAACTCAATTTTATTAAACTATTGTAGGGAACATTGCTTCTCTAACACCGCTTTTCAGAGTATAGGACTGTTAAGAGGGGGGTGAATCAATGGTCAAATAAAGCCAATTTCAAAACTTAATACACTTGAATATTCAAAGACCCTAGATATTCTATATTATGGAAATCATAAAGATATGCAAATTAGAGCATAACATCTCAATCAAGAATAAAAAATCAAGCACAATGTGACACACCATCAAGAATAAATAGAAAACATGATTTATGAGTGGAAAAATTGTAACAGGGTGAAAAAATCACTCTGAATATTTGCTTTATTAATCCTCACTAGCAAAACTTTATTGAATACAGATTGTATGGTTCACTATAAATACAACAAGCCTCACTGGAAAAAAAATCCTCACTAGATGAACACCATGCCTCACTAGTGATACAAGCCTCATTGGAAAAATAAGCCTCACTAGTTGAACATCATACCTAATTAGCAACCCAATCTTCCTTACTGGCCAATCAATACCATTTCAAAGGAAAAAGAATAAACCATAGGATTACTCTATTTCCATATATACCACATCTCTATCAAACACCTATCCTTCCTTTTCATAGCATATATCAGCAATTAGAAAATTAAAAATTTGTATGATTCATTGACTCCTCCTGCAATAATCAAATTTACAAACCTCATCTCCATATTTCATATAAAAGCACTTAGCATTTAATGTTTTTTGCATACAAGGAAAAAGACTTCTCTGCAGAACTTCTCTTCAACACATTGATCAAATAGATATGAATGAAAAATTCTGAAATTATTTTATATGAAAAACATCAACCTTATAGATAAGAAATTAATTACATCTTCCTATTTGATACAATGATTCACTGCACTATAAATAGATCATGTCATAGTGCTCTAATATTTCAAATAGACTACTAACACTATAACCATATTTTCTTTGTTTTCATCAAACTCCAAACATCTAAAAAACTCATTCAAATCAAACCAATCTTGTAAACACCATCTATCAAATTTTTTTCATTCATTACATCCATCTCATCTTCTTCAAAAGCATTTCATCTTCAATTTATATCATCTTACACTTTGAAATACAGTGAGCCTCTCAATTTCTTAGAATAATGCATATACTTCACTTCACATGCATTTTATATTTAAAAACAACAACCCTCAACACAATAAACTCACTATTGGTATTCAGAATCACACTTAACTTTCACAGACCTGACTTCATACAAACTTTAATGACAATCATATTAACATTTTGATCAAGGGAACATCATGTATTCACAATGCTTGTCATTCTATTTTTAATCAAAAGCATACTCCTCAAAAAACATCACTAAATTTAAAACTCCAAGTGTATCAAGCACTGACTTTTAGCATTCAAAAACATACATATCAAAAATCTACACCCTCAATTTTGGTTCCAACATGAAATCCATTCAGCTATTCACCTTAAAAAAAATTCTATGTAAAGATGGAAAACCATGACCCTTGAACTCCAATCAAAAGAATAACTTAAACGAATATTTGTTGGAAGATTTAAATATCAACCTTTGATTTGGATTACCTCCAAGCTAAAGATTAAATAATACACGTTGATCTTTCTAAGAATAATAAAATGTAGGTCATTAACTTTTTAGACTTGTAAAACAAAAAGAAGGGGCTAGTTATGCCACAAGAGATTAAGATATTACTAAAGTTAACTTGAACCAGCAGTATTAGGTCATCGAGAAAATATATCAAAAATTGAATTTCTCTTTAAATGTTTTCAAAAGACTTAAACCTTAGATCTTAGGGTTTTAGGAAATCCTTAATGACAAACTTTTCTTATATAGCCAAAGACTTCACTTTTGGATCAATGTCAAACCCACACCATGAAGTTTTGCAATAAGCACCATAAGATGATTAGTCAATATCCTTTGTTATGAAGAAATGAAGCATTTTTGAAGCATACCTTATTTTTGCATGATGAACAAGTTCCCTTACCAACCTTTATCATGTTTTGACAAATACCTTTAATGCTTTGATGTTTTGATGTGAATGATGAATCCCATTCATTCAAGGCTTATAATTTGATGTGAATATTGAATCCCATGCATTTAAGGCTTATGATTTGATGTGAATGAATCCCATGCACCAACCTTATGAAGATCAACCATGAATTCCAACATCATGCATCAACCTTAAATACAACACCTTTGGCATCAATGACAAAACAATGCCAAAACAACAAAAAGTAGTTTTAATCTTTGGATATACATTATTTACATTCTTGCAGAATTGCCTAAGATGGTTATAGTAATTTTCATTTTTGGTCAAACAATGTTAATATCGTACCTTTCTATGCATGCTAAGAAAAATTTCATATCCCTCCCTATGAGAATTCTTTAGTGAAAGAGAATAAAATAGTGGTCAATCATAAAAACCATATTTGTTCTTCTCCTAATATCTCTCCTATTTGTGAAGAAGATATTTTGGTGTTAGAAGAACCAACCAATGAGAGTCATGAGATTCCTACTTGTCCCTCTTCCCCTAAGAAAAACACTATTGAACAAGAGAATGTCATTATTGATCAACAAGACAATACAACCATTGACAACTCTCTTACTTGCAATGAATTCATTTTAGAAGAACCAATCTTTGAATTTCATGAACATCTAGTTTATAGTTCTCCTAAAACTCTCCTCCTAGGGAGGATATCATGGTGCAAGAAAATGATAACATTAACAATAGTGATGTGGCTTGCTTAGATGATGGTGAAAAGATGACTGTAGACTCCCCTTCATTAGAAAGACATCAAACAAAAAATGTTGAGGTTATGAATGAAAAAGTTTCCATTAGATCCCATTTGTTTATTGGACCTCCTAAATACCCTATGGGGCATCGTCAGAATCCTCTAATTCTTTACCCACCCTCACAGTGACCACAAAATTAAAACAAACCCATCCTCATCCTTGAACCACCTAAGAATATTGTTTTATAACATACAAGTTATAATATCATCACTCGTACATATAACACTAGAAATAATTCACAACCAAGACAAACACCTTCAACATCCCTCCCATTGCCTAACCCTATCTTGCATGGTCCTCCTAGTTTTCCTTTACATAATGAAAAGGAATGTAATCTCATTGAATAACTAAAGAATACTCTTGCTAAGATATCCTTATGGGATCTTATTCAAGCCTCCCCTCATTATCATAACATGATTCAAAGTTTCTTACAAGTTCCTAATACTAATCTATGGTCAAATGATGTGGTAGCCCAAATTCAAGCTATAGAACAAACAACGTAGGCATTATTTTTCATCAACATGAGCTACCTCCCTTAGTGATGAGAAATTAAAATAATGGCTTCATGATCATAGCTATATATAATAAGACTGGGATAAAAATAACCCTTGTTGATAATGGCTCAACCCTTAAGTAACATGCGTAGCATAAACCTTTTGGACAAGATTAAAGCAAAGAAAAGCCAAATACAACCTACCTCTATATCTATTAGTGGGTTTGACAACATGGGAAAATGACCGCTTGGTGTGATCACATTACCTATTACAGCCAAGAAAGCCACATTACAAAGCCCAATCCATGTTATGCCTCATGATATTTCATATAATCTTATTTTAGGTGAACCATGGATTCATGCAATGGAGTCCTGCCACTCTTCTTCAGCATCATGAGTATGTCTACAATAAAAAGATTTACACACTCAAAGCGATCTTGAACCATATGAGTGTTTACAACTTGAGAAGAGACAAGGGAAAATCCTTTGAAAACATTAACACCAACTACACAAGTGGAATCCATGCAAGAAGAACAAAGAGATAGATGTCTTAAACCCTTCACAATGATATCACTAGATGATTTGGGATCATTGGATTTCACACCTACAATAATGGGAAAATATGAGATCATAAAAAAATATTTTGAAAAGAGAAAAGAAAAAAAGGTTATATCAACACAAAATTCAGAAGACCCTTCAAAAGCATCCACCTACGGCCACTCTAGAACAAAAGACAACATACACAACAAACTTTGATGGGAAGTTGATTATGAGCTCAGGCTCTAAAAGAACTAAAAAACTTTATGGAAAAGTTTGTGAACATGAAACAACTAGGTTATAATTGGAAAAGGATGTTGTGCTAGAGGAAGAAGGTATCTGCATCCATATAGAACCTAACACACGAAAATGATAGTGATCTTGGTTGTGTCCCTCGAAAAGAAACAAGCAAACCTTCACTCAATATCAACACTCTTACAAAATATTCTTCTATGTGAGCTTTAACACTAGTGCATCCTTAACTGATAGACACTAGTGGTCTTGATTATTATCCTTGGAAAGAAATGAATGAAATAGAGACATCTTCGCTTAATATCAATTTCATCACACAAAACACTAATGATTCAAATTTGATAGATTTTACACCCTCCTAGAAAGGAGAGTACAAAATATTGCAATCTAAAGAGTCTTGTGTAAGTATGACACCTAATACTAAGCAAGAGATATCTTTGTCACAAAATAAAGCACCATCTTCTACTTTTGATCAAGAGAGTATCTTGTCGAGACTTCTCCAAGATATTTTGATATCTCTCCCTCCAAGAACATGAAAGAAATTCTACTAAAAGAGCTCACTTTGTGCATATCATAGAGTTCATGGTCATTATACTAATGAATGTAAGGATTTAAGTGATAAAATTTAACATCTTAAGGAGTTTGGTGCTCTTCCTTATGATGGGGCACCTAATTCCTCCAATTGATATTGATTTTCACTCTAGCATGTTTCTCATCAATCATCTCAACTCACCCTTGTCTTTCATTAAGTGGGGGAAAGGGGTTAGGTATCCTTTTCCTCGTATGGCACTTGCCATTGTCTCTTTTGGCTAGTTGACTACCTTCCATGTATATATAAGAGCAAGCTCATGATGTGGATGGCATTCCTTAAATTTTCTCACATGTGACGTACTGAGTTATCTTTAGTAATTGCATTTTGGGGGAAATCCCTTACTCAAGATGTAGTTTCACTCAGGAACATATGACTTGGCATAGGTATATTTGACTAACCTTTCAAGTCTTCTTCTACTTTAAACCAATTTCTCACAACAATGGTGTTAACAACCACTTTAAAGTGGGGGAATACACTGACACTCATATTCCACTTTGTGGTTTTCTTATCTTTGTGATGCATCCTTTTCTTGGTGGTATCATTAGTCTAGCTATCCTTCGAGAGTGCGATATTTATTTAATTTGTCCTCTCTTGAATACATTATGCACAATGTTCCCTAAGAAGAGACCTTACATGAACTAAGAAAAATCACTTTGAATGTAACTTACACTATATTACATTTACAATAACCATTATATGGCTAGCTTGCATAACACACTTTGCTTGCCTCTAGAGCCATCTTGTTTGTTCATGGGTGTCAAGAATACAAATTTTTTATTGCCTTGCAAATATTTTTACTCATGTTGGCACCTTATCAAATTTATCAGGAGGTATAACTTTGGTATGGTTAGTGTATGGGAGCCAAACATAGGCATTCACTTTCCCATACCCACTTGCTTATGTGTGTGAGCGCATACTAACCATGTGCATATGCGTCTCACCTAGTGGATGGCCTGAGGTTCCACTAGCCCTTGTGAGAATGCATTTAGTTTACATAATGGACATCATGTTCCACTTGTAAGCCACCCTTTCTGGATATTCACCCAGAGGAAAAACTACAGCTCTGTTGCCTCAGAGTGAGCATGTATTTTGGACAAACAACTTATATCTAATCCACATCATGATGGAAAAATGGTCAAGGCTTGATCCACCCCTTTTGTTCTTTTGTTTTTATTTCTTTTTGGCATTGTATGTTTGTGTATCTTGATGCTACCTATCATACACCTTGTATGTGTCCCTTTTTTCTTATGTTGGTTTGACGTAGGATCTTAGATCCTAGGGGCTTGGCCACCTCCTTGACCATTGTTATCCTATACCATCCACATTAGTACACTTGGACCCCTCTTGAATGTCTACTTTAGTGTGACTTTGAATCA
>VDFB02337723.1:0-10374 GCA_007258455.2 Sequoia sempervirens
GCTGACATGTAGTGAAAATAAACTTTAAATTTCACTTTTTCCCGCTCAAAGGTCAAAATGGGGGCCAGATAGGACTCATTCACCACACATGGAGAATGGGTCCCACCTCGATGGGACTAATTCACCATGCATGGCGAATGGGTCACGTAGGGGCTATTCCAACAACTCATAAGCCAAGGAATAAGGAAATAAGGTTTAATTTGCAACTTTGTAAGATATTTGATCAATTAAAGCCTCAGGATGCACAATATGGGTCATTAGGAACCTATTATTGATGATGTAAATGTAAAATAGTTTGTACACATAAATCAATGTGAAAGTGTGCTTAAATACACTTTCACAGTGTGAAGTGGCTATGGGGAAAATTCATGCCACTAGGTGGGCTTCTTACTCAATCATGTCAAATTTATACAACCTAATAAATTTAACAAGGTGCCACAAAGCAAAAGGAATGTTTATGAACAAAAATACAAAGGTACCAAATTCATACAAGTTGTGTTATGCAAGGTGGAAAAAAGAAATGTAAAAACATGTAAAAATGCAAAAAGTGTACAAATGTAATGTAAAATGTAAAAATGCAAAAGATGTTCAAAGGAGTCTTGTTTAGTTTGTGCAAGGTCAGTCACTTAGGGAACATTGTGTCTAATGTCTCCAAAAGAGGACCAATAAAAGAATAGTATATTCACAACTTAGGGGATGCAGTGCGTTGCATCAGGCCACCAAGAGGAATGTAATATGCTAAGATAGACATCATACCCAATGTCATCCACAAAGTGATGAACACATCACATAAACAACAATGCTACACTAGGAACCAAGAATGCAAATGAATTATGGTATTGTATGCCCCCCACTTTAAAGTAGTTAATAACACCATTGTTGTGAGCAATTGCTTTAAAGTAGAAGAGAAGAACATGACAACTTATCTAAAAAGTCCTATGCCAAGTCATATGTTTCCAATAAGCTATTTCATGAAGAAAGGGAGTATGTTACATGCGAGTCAATCTTAAGACATGTTGTTCAAATCTCAAGCTTGCTCTTATATGTTCATGAAAGGTTAATGAGTATTCAAAAGAGATAATGATAAGTGACATATAAGCATAAGGTTGTTGAACCCCTTGCCCCCACTTAGTGCAGGATGAAGGTGAGCCTAAAGTGGATGACAATATGATGCCCCTTGCAAGGGATGCAAAACATGTAATAGTGAGAATACTATGATCCTACAACTATTACATGGTAAGGAGTAGAAACTAATGTTATTTATGTATTGATTTAGGATGTAACAAGGGTAAATTTTTCCTGGAAAAATGGTTGGTGATAGTATGGATGTTGAGTGAGAGGTGGTTGGATGGGTTGATGGCTATGAAAGGGAAATCACAAAGACTATGAGTTGGAAGAATGAGGTTAGGTATAGTTTGAGCTTGCATAGGGTGATGATTAAGAGTTAAATTTGTTGGAGTAGAAAAAATGAGGATATGAGACTTTGTTTGGTTGTCGGTTGTCACTAAGATATCATTCTTATGTGCCATAAGAGTAACCCTAGGAGGAGAGCTAATATGTTCATCATATGTCATAATTAGAGTAGGCACGATAGCTTCATCGCTCATAGGAGAGGCATCAATAGAAGGATTACTAGGAGTTTCATGGTTACTAATGATTGGACTTTTGTGTTCAAAAAGAGCTTCCCAAGTGGGAGAGATATCAGAGAATGAATAAATAAGTGTATCAAGAGTTTCGCCAATGATATCTTCTAACACTAGACTATCTTCTTCTTGGGTAGAGAAGATATTAGTAGAAGAAAATGGTGGGTTGTGATTTATACTTACATCCTCATGTCCTAGAATGTCTTCTTGAGTAGGATTGTTATAGTTCTTATTCATATCCTCCACAAAAATGTGTTTTCCATGATCATTCACTATTGTAGTATTTTCACCATTAGGGGAGGTGTTGGGAGATGAATGAGGAATCGGTAAGGTAGGGGTGATGATTTCATCTGTGTGCATGTCATAATGTGTTTGAAAGTGGGAGGAGAAGGAAGACAAGCAAGACTTCCATGATCTTCAATGATTGTTTCTTCTTTCATCAAGATACCTTCATCACCAATGGGATAGATACCAAGAGAAGAACAATAATGATTATCATGATTAATAATGCTTGCATCCTTTTGGAGAAAAGCTTTAGTGGATGATTTAGAAGAGATGAAGTCATTTTAGGCTTCCTCTAACATTGAAAAATCATCACTACTAAAGGGCTTGGATGTTATGTCTGTTGTAATTGGTTCTTTTGATATGTTGTGTGATTGGTTATGGATATTTGCGAGAGTTTCCTCAATGTAAGCTGATCTAAAAGGACTATGAAATATGACTAAAAATGGAACATGCAAGAGTCTAAATGCCATGAATGTAAATGATGCTTATTTCTAATAAAATGCAATATAAAGAAATAGGATTAAATGTAACTTTTCAGATTGCAAACAAAGTAGTTGACTGATGCACTAATCTAAAAGATGAAATGTTGTAAATACAAAAGTGAAATTGAAACAATGCATGAAATGAGCTAATTGAAGCAAGATGTGACAAAATGCATGCTAAATAAAATCTAATTCACTAATATATACAGGTAAAGGCACCAAACAAAACTCTAAAAACAATTTTTTGAGTTATGTAAAGTGTTATGTCAGGGATCAAAAGGGATTGGTTCACCCAAGGTGGAAAATGAGTCCCAATATGGACCCTTTTTTTTAAATTTTGGAAATTTATAACTGATTTTAATGTGTTGTTCAATGATGAAAGATTCAAAAATGCAACCTATTATGCACTTTTACCGATGCAAAAATGAAATCCTAGAATGCAAGCTAACTAAAGAAAAATGCAATGCAACAAAATCTAGGAAGATTAATGGACTCCAAAATCAGATAAGAAGGAATTCTAATAGCAGGTTTACCAAAATGTAACAAAGATTTTGGCTCCACAAAATCTTTAGCTTCTTCTTAGAGTTTTTCACCTAGAAGGAGAGGAAAATGGGCCAAAATGACTTTGTTAACATTAGAAGAAATGGAAAGGGGGGATATGAAATGTGTGTGGATGTGTTTAAATGCTGGAAACTTAATGAAAATGCAGATTAAGGAATCTATTCTAACCTGATTCAAAAGTGTTGGGAAACACAATGCGTATTCAAACAATTTGACTAGGAATGTAAATAGACTAAAACAGAAAACAACCCAGTTGAAGATATTAACCTGGAAGATGGAATAGGTTGGAATGAGGATCTGAACACTTTCAAAAGACACCAAAAATTCTCATTAGTACTAATTTTCCATGTATGCCGAGTGAGTCTTGTTTTTACGAAAAAGTGTCAGAACTAGTTTCGGGGAATTGGGTATCAAGATCCTCATAAATCACTGTTCAAACCTAGAAATGGGACTAATTCAGCATCAATGGTGAATGAGTCCTCTTCTAGAAAATAGAGAAATCTAGATTGGATTATGTGGCTTAGGATGTGCACTTCTATTTCTGAAGAATCTTTAGATTTGAATCTGCAAAATTGGACCTGTAGACTCTCTCCAAGCTTGAAATAGGACTTGAAACACCTTGAATGACTTTGATGAGATGTGTACACCTTTTCTCACCTTTCCAATTGATAAATATGCATACACAAACAAATAAAAAGGGGAAAAAGTGTTGAAAGTTAGGATATAGGGGTTTGCCTTGGTCAAACCCCTTCTAGGTAATTAAACCAAAATGATGAAATAAAGTAATGAAACATGCAACAGTGGAATTGATTACCTTGTCATGATGATTTGATCTTGAAAGTTTGAAAAAATGGAGGAATATTCAGCCCTTTAATGCTTTAGAAAGCTAACTTGAGGACTTCTAATGAAGAAACCCTAACTTGCTTGATTTGGATGCGAAGATAGAAGATGAATTAATGATGAGAGATGTAAAACTGAATTGTTAGATGTAAAATGAGGATAAAAACATGTATTTATAGATAATTGTGCCTTATTATCTCAATTATACCTCATCATAGGCTGACATGTAGTGAAATTAAACTTCAAATTTCACTTTTTCCCGCTCAAGGGTCAAAATGGGGCTAGATAGGACTCATTTTCCACACATGGTGAATGGGTCCCACAGGGACCATTCCAATAGCTCAAAAGCAAAGCAATAAGGAAATAAGGTTTAATTTGCAACTTTGTCAAGTATTTGATCAATTAAAGCCTCGAGATGAACAATATGGGTCATTAGGGACCTATTAGTGATGATGTAAATGTAAAATAGGGCTTGGGAAACATAAATCAATGTGAAAATGTGATTAAATATGCTTTAGAACATTAAAATTAGGTCCACATAGCCTAGAAGGGCACAAAAACCAATGTGAATGTGCAAGACACATTACAACACTAGTTTATCATTAATTTTAATTCTAGAACCTTCTATATTGATGTAATAATGTTATTAAATACATTTTATAATGTTGAATTAGGGAGAAATAAGTTGATTAAATTTAGAAAAGCGTGAAAGTGCTTTACAAGACTTTACAATACCTTTACAAGACATCATTAAAAGCATGTTATTCTATTTGCAAGGGTCCAAGACCTAGTGTGGATGCATAAAATGCCTCACAACACTAGATTAAGACCTCATTAAGTACATTTTATCATGAATTAATCCCATGTCAAGCAAAGGGTACATTTTTCTATGGCACAAGGGAATACCCTCCATCACAAATCATATGATTACGATAAGTATCATAATCACACATTCTCCTACATTTCAATCTTTCCTATACACAATGTTCTCTTGTACATCATTATTATCATCCCATATACATCACCATTGTTGAAAAATATCATTTAATGCTTCTCTTGTTTCTAGACTCTATATTTTTTGATGCAGAGTGTTGGTGTTCCTATGATTCCTCTTGGTTACTTTAATATTTGGGATCAAGCAGTATTTCTCTTCTAAGTCCTTTTTGTGACTTCAATAGATGAGATAAACTTCTAAATGAAGGTTTATTTAATATGGGATACATGGTATCCAATGGCTTATGGTAAACAACCTAGGACCCTTAATTATCAATCCTTGTAGTGAGTACTTTTATTTATGTTTAAATGTTAACTTTTGACTTTCTACATCCAATGAGTTGTCACAAAATTAATCTCAAAAAGATTATAATTTATCTAAAGGATTATCATTGTCCTTATGCAATGGTTTAATTTATTATATGGTCAAAATAATTTTCACCATATAACCTCTTGGTGGGACCCAATTTCTACTATTCAACACCTATTCTACATGATCCTTGTGTACATGTCATTTCTCCTAGGACCTTGATTATAAATATATTTATCTAGCATCATCATGACTATTCAACACCTACTATCCATTCTCCTTGTGAATATAGTGATCATTTTTATTTTTGTGTTACATTCTACCCATGGATTTTTCTACCTCTAATGAATAGTCATATAATTAATTTCAACAAGATGAGAATTTAGAAAAAAAAAATTATGGTTAGATTGATGCAATGGGTCTATTTCTCGCATAATCAAAAGAAAATTCACAACATAACCTCTTTGTGAGATCAATTTTCTATTACGTGTAATTTTTCCTATGGCCTTGATTATAAGTACATTTATCTATTAGGATTGAATGACTATTCAACACCTATTCTCTATGCTCCTTTTGTATATCTAGTGACAAATTTTATGTATGTGTTGCATGCTAACCATTGATTTTGCTAACTCCAATGAGTAGTTGTGTAATTGATCTCAACAATATTAGCATTCAGCTAAAGGATTATGGTTTTCTTTATGCAATGGGTTTATTGCATGCATGATCAAAATAAATTTCACCACATATCATCTTGGTGGAGCCAATTTTATACTATTCAACACCTATTTTACATTACTCTTTGTGTACATGTCATTTCCCCTAGGACCTTGATCATAAGTACTATTATCTAGTTTCATCATGACTATTCAAAACCTATTCTCCATGCTCCTCATGTATATGCCATTTCTCTCGAGACCTTGATTCTAAGTGTATTGCTCTAGCATCATCATGACCACTAATTCAAATAGTATTTGAATGAGATAACTATGCCTACCCATTATATACTTATATCATGCAATATTTTATTTATACCAAATTTAGTGATTGTACGATGTAGCAGTGGTCTTATGATCAATTTTCATAAACTACAGTAGGTTCTACATTCTCTTCTTAAATGGTAGATCATATCCTTACCATGTGAGTGTGGTATTTATAATTTTTTGTGCTTGTGAATGCTACATAACCATTTTCCCCACACAATATCCTCTAGATATAGTTTCCTAAGCGAGCCACTTAGCTCCGAGTGACATTTTTCTATTCCTTTACTACTTGGTAATTATTATATTAATAATTTGGAGATTATGTGAACTAGTGATTTCTTACAATTTTTGTGTAAGTTCTAAATATATATTTTTAAAAAAATTATAAATAAATTGTGAACTTTGTTACTTAACTTTTAGTAACTTATCTTTTTATAGTAAACAACATTTTTTAAAAGTAACATTTATGTCATAACACATAGCTTTTTTTAATTTAAAGGATAAAATTATAGTTTTTTAAATATAGATTTGCACATCAATATCTAGTGCATGGATATTTTTTCATAATTTTTTGTTGCATTTTTTAATTAATTTTTTAAGTCAGGGTAATTATAATTTGGACATAGTTGTATGTTGTAACACATAACTTGTTTTGTATGCATTAATTTTTTTTTTAAAACAAGGAAATCAATACCTAGGGTACACATATTTAAAAAAAAATCTCTATTGTTCTACTTTTTGTGTGTTTGAAACAAATACCTTGACATTTGGTGAAAAGTCTACAATCACAAGAAATAAACTATAAATACAATAATAAAATAAAAAATATTCAAAAGTATTTTTTTGAAAAGCTTATAACAAGGAATGCATACTTACAAAAAATAATTTCTAAATGCCTTTATTTGATCTGTCGAAAGGTAACAAAAAAGGGGTTATTTGTTAGCATTTTGATAGGTGCGAAGGAGACTCCATTGTGGGTATAATTTAAGACTAGATGGGTTCTATCCAAGGGGGTTCGATTTTTGGGGGTTTTATATAACTCTCTTCAATTAAAACCCTTTAGATAGAACCCCTCAAGGCTTAAATCATTATTTTTTTAAAAAAAATGTGATTTCAAGCAAAAAATTAGGATGTCCCAAGATTAAGACCTATTATTGTTCTAGATGACTCATTTTTTTTTTAAATAGATATTTTCATGCTTCTTGGCTATGTGTGTGCTACATGGAGACCCTATGACTACAAGAATGTTTCCTATATTGTGTACATGGTTCTATCTCTACTACATGTCCTACTTACCCATCCTACCATGTCGTTTGCCTTAGTTGATGATGTGATGTTTTTTATTGTGTGGATTGATGTTTTCCTTCTCCCCAAGGTTTCCTAGCTCTATGATTATCATTTCTATACAAATATAAAAGGTTATACAAATATAATTTATTGCATAATCATAGTATTTACAATGTTTTGAACCTATTTCTTACTATTGGTTTAATTATGCATTTATTGTGGGATCTTTAGTCTTGTCAGCATACTAATGTATGATCCAATCATATCTATAACTTTGTATGCTCTTCATTATATAATTTTCATACATAAAATAATCCAATTGACTTACATGTTGATTTCATCAATCTCATACACACAAAATGGTTATTCGTTAGCCTAATTGGTTTGTATGCCATAATAGAATATGTTATTGGGGCTAGTATTTAAAACATTTACAAATCATAGCTTATAGATAGTTTAGGGCATCATCTATTATATGTTTAGCAATTTAATGGCGAGATGTTTTTCTTGCGATCTATAAAGATGATTAATCAACTAGAGATTTATGTCTACATGAATATTCTAGATAGTAGGCTATAACATTCTAGGGAAATTTTAACTATAATTATTGTTTCTTTCTTGTGACACTTGTTGGCCTAAATATAATAGGGAATAGATCAATCCAATCAAATGTTAATTCATTAAAAATAAATTGCAATGGTCTTCCTTCCTAGAATATGGATTTTTTGTTGTTTTTGAGGTGGATTAGTAAAGAAGTATTTTGCATTGGTCTTCTTTCCTAGCACATAGAATGTTGTTGATTTTGAGATTAATTGTTGAAGCATGCCCTTATGTGTGATGTCTCTAATCTTTAGATTCCACATATGTGAATATTTTTCCCACACTTGATTTTTAATAATTCTTCTCTTGTGTTCTTTGCAAGCCTTAACTTAGCTTCCTAATGGAGTAGGCACTACTCTTATGGCGAGAGGATATCTCTCTTTAAATATTCAATCATATAATTTCTTGGTTCTTTCAATAGATTAGAATAGTTATGCTTACTCTCGTGGTTCATTATGATAACCCATCCCATAGACTTTAAGCAAGCTATAACTAATTCTATTTAGAGATCCATGATAGTAAAATACTCATCTTGCATATGTGTTAACAAGCAGCATGGGATTCATATTGAAATACAAATGGTTTTATATTTTCTTAAGTATCCAAGAATGTTCTTATCTACTTGTTGAAGGTATTAGAGGTCTATGTGAAGCTAGCTCTATATGTGCTTAGTGATACATTTTGAAGTCTATAAGGTGTTGTACATTGTTGCTTAGGACCTAGCTATTAATGTTTCATCTTCTTATGTGAATACCATAGGGAGAACCCCCTTTTCCTTACAAAACCTAAGGTAGGAGGAGTGTTTTTCCACTCTAATGCATTAGTCCATGATTGATTTAACTATATGATGAATGGATCCCATTCTTGAGTTGACCTTCCCTCAACTTCCACAATTTTGGGAGCCATTAGTAGCATTCCAACAAAGTAAACAAAGTTGGTGCGATATGTAGATCCCTGCCACATATAAGCATTACGTAGTGAAATAATGGCACATCAAATAAAAAGCTACTTAAACATGTAAAAGAATGGAGAAAGTTGTTCCATACATGACACAAGCCATTCCTCTAGGTATACCAATATGTAAAAGCTACTTAAATATGTTTGCAGCTGCATCATGGAAATAATAAAATGAATGCGTATAGGTATGGCATAAGGTATAAACTGGTAAGATAATGAGCATCCAACACATACCAACTTGATATATTAGGGGCAGCATTGGAATAGAGAGTGTTTTACACAGCCAATGGTAATGCTTTCCAACTGAACAACAAATATGCCAGCATGTACAGGTATAACACAGCAAGTAAAGGATAAGAATGTTGTGTAAATGGAGTATACCTTGTGTCGATTGAGAACTGGTGTAAGAAAGCAATGTTAAAGGATTTGCACAGAGGCGATACCACCATATAAAATCTTTGCGCTTAGTAACACTACGCAACATAATTGAGCATGTCAAAGGGTTCTCCGACAGTGACCTCCTGCAATATCGATCTCAACCTGTAATAATATCTCAGTGGGAGATATATGAGAATCTGGTGTAAGCGAGTAGGTGCAAAATCTGCCCAATCTCCACATAGGTTCCAAAGTCTAGTACAATGTAATAACTATGTCAGCCATGTTACAAAAGGATGATGTGCCCTTGGTTAAGTGAGGTATGATGTGGAATAGTGGGTCCCGGTTAGAGGAAAGTCAGATCTTCAAATGATGAGGAGATTCATGGCTCTTTCAATTTAAAATCAATTGCATAAAGAATAAAAGGTGGCCATAAACTACAATTTCGCAGTGATAAGTAAAAACTAGTTAAAATAGAAAGCAATGCAGTGAGTGAAAGTTTCATTCAATATTTGTTATTTTGTTTAAAACCATTGCGCTGGAAAATCAAGAGTGAGCTCATATTTAATTCAAGGGACTTGTAAAGCATTGGTTATAAAATATAAAGAAAAAGAAAAAATATTTATTAAGAGGTGGTAAAAATCAAAACAAAATCTCCCATAGTTAAGGAAGGTCCGCATATTTTGATGGTGTGCCCTAAGTGAAGACAATATAGTGAATGGATTGATTAAGGGACATTGCCCAATTTCATATCAGGAGAGAAAGTTCACAATGAAGAAAAAGAAAGAAATGATAAAATAAAGAAATAATGTGGTGGTCACATGAACTGGTAAACTCAAGGACGGAACATCTAGAGAGGCAGCATTCAGCAGTAAATACAGAGCGAGATAGTAGATAAAGGAATGAGGTAGTTTTCAATGTTTACTCTCCACTCTCACAGTGAAATCATGAACGGTTATGTGCATTACTTTATTTTTCAATAGCGGTATCACTTAGTGAAGGTAGTTTCAGCTTTCTCGAGAGATGGTTTTGTGAAAACTGTTGGTATAAATGTTCGT
>VDFB02337724.1:0-22254 GCA_007258455.2 Sequoia sempervirens
TAAGATAGATGGTAGGTTTGATGGACTAGGACACTTGGGTGTGTACTATAACCAAGGCCATGGTAATATTGGTTTTCTTGAGCAGAAAGGGGTTCTAGGATACCTTGTTCATGAAGGCCTAATCATTTTCCTTTGTAGTTCATACTTTGACACATTTGTTTACCAATGGGATATGTATTGTTTGTGAAACAAGAGGCAAGTCCATTATGGGGAGGATATGATATGGATGAAAGGATAGGTGTTGGAAGTAAACCAAAGTAGATGAAGGTGGAGGATCCCAGTTTGTAAGTGTGTGGTTTAGGGATAGCTTGTATAGGTGTGATAGGCTTTTGACATGGGGATGATGGGATGTTTTGATCTTGACTTGGAAAAGAATCAAGAAGTGTAGGAGATGGAGCAACTTGCTCTTTATTAGATATGGAATGATCATGAATTGGTATGAAAGGCATATCTTGATCATGAGAAGGATGAACCTCTTCACAGAATGAAAGGGTATTTTGGAATGGAGGTATATCTTGATCTTGATGAGAAAGGGAATCATGAGATTTTGTGGAAAGCATATCTTGATCATTAGAAGGTAGAACATCATTAGGTAGGATGGAAGAACTATCATGCTTGTGGGATGCAAGGGAATCATGAGATGGTATGGATTCATTAGATGGGGTAGAAGGAGGACTTGGAAGGATACTTTTCTCTTGAGATGGAAGGGAATCATTATGGATGAAAAGTGAAAGGAGGGGATCATCATAAAATTCTTGAGAGATGGGGTCTTGGTCAAAAATTGAAAAAACTTGTGGAATTTTGGTATCATTGGATGGAATGGAAAGAATGCTTTGATCTTGAGGTGTAGGGGAGTCTATGTTATCATGTTTTGGACCAAGAGATTGAATTGAATCATTAGATGTAGAAGGTATGATAGAATAAGGTGGTTGGATGGAATCATTAACTTGGGTGAAAGAATCCTGAGATTTATTTTGGCTTATGGGAGATGAAGATAGATGCATGACATAGTAAGATTGTTCAATATCATTTGTGTGTGAGGACTTTGATTTGGGCTTTTGATTTATTTTTTGCAAGAATTCAAAGACATTGAATTTGGATGTTGTAGTTTTTGGTGAAGATGGTGTCATGTCCAGATTTCTGTCAAATGGAGAAGGGAAGATGTCTGGCAACAAATGTATTTTTGTGGTTGTTTCCCTTTGCATGTATAAGATTTGTTGTTGGAGACTTTGTATTTGTTGAGTTAAAGCATTCAATTGATCCTCATCTATATCAGGTTGGTGAAATCTGTGAAAGGGGTTTTCTCCACATTCCGCCATGATGGTTCTGCTTTTGGGACCTTGTTTGAATAGGCATACAAGTGTGAGATCTTGGTTTAGTTTAAAGAATTTCACTTGTAAATGTCAGTTTTTGACAAGTTTAAGACTTTGTTGTACCTAAGGAATGATTATGTGCTAATAGGGATCCTTAATTCCGGTTCAAACTAACGAACAGGGGATGGAATTAACTCTCTAGTTTTTGATTTATTGGATGCGCTAAAACAGGGCTTGTATGTGCTAAAAGATTGCACATATGTGCTAAAACATAGACTGGATGTGCTAGAAAATGGACTAAATGTGCTAAAAGGTGTTGTGAGTGCGCCAAAAAATGTATTGAATGTGCTGAAAGATGGACTCAATGTGTTAGAAAATGACTCAGACGTGCCAAAAAATGGGTTAAATGCGCTAAAATATTCTAGGGATGAGCTAGACTGCCCCTCCTAGATATGATTTCAAGTTGGTATTTTGTGGGTGAATGCGCTAAAAGGATTTGAAAATGCGTTGTAAGAAGGTGCAAATGCGTTGGAAGATGACCTATATGCACTGTAAGATGGACCTAATGCACTGGAAAAAGCTAGTGATGCACTAGAATAAGCAATGGATGTGCCAGAACAGTGAATGCATGCGCTAAACTGGAAGTTTTCAGTGTCTTTGACAGTGTGTCTGGTTGTTTTGCTTTGAATTTGAGTGTTTCCAGGGTGTAATCAATTGGACAATGAATTTTTCTTGGTCTCCAGTTTGCAAATTATGTGAATTAAGTGCTTTAAATGGATGATTTCTTGAATTATGACTCCAAACAAAACAAGTTGTCAATTAATTGTTTCCACCCAGGAACTAAACATTGAGTGTGTATTCAAGAATCTAGTCTGATTCCTTCGATTTCCACAGGTATAACACAAAAGAAAAAAAATAAAGCACTTTTCTAATCTCAAGGGTCACTTAAAATACCACAACCCACATCTTAGAACCATGTCATCTCATACAACCCTGTCACCCCCTAAAGGGTGCCCGTGTTTTTGCCTTTCCTGGGTCTTAACCAAAGTTGAATCCTCTGTTTTTGGCCAGTAATCCATGATGGTTATATGGTGAGTATCTTGGGGGAAGATTCTTCCCTCCCCTTGTATTGTGATATTAGAAGTGTTCGAAGACTGATTTAGTTGGCTTCTACACTAAGTTCCGTAATAAGGGTTTCCATTCAATGCGACAATAGATAAACTCCCTCAAGAGACCTCCCAACCTTTAGAACAAAGGATTTGGGGATGGTTATCTTGCACACTACCATCAAATTGTGGACTTTCCCTGAATTTTCTTTTGATTATAGTGGGTCGAGAAACTTGGCTTTAGTTGTTCCCATTTAGGTCGTTCCTGTAGGGTGAGTACTTTTTCCCACTACGACAAACCTTTTAAAGGTGTTAACAAAGCATAAAATAGTGAGTCTGGCATTTTGGTCACCTAGTAAAGGGGAGAGCATAGGCCTATCACTTTCAATCACAATAGACAAGGGGTTCAATTAACCTTTTAATTAAGCTAGATTCCTATCTTAATCAAAAGAAAGCAATAATATTTCTAGCCCCTGCAAACACTATTAGCAATTTCAACAAATGTCTTTGACAAGTGTATTTAGTAAAATGGATATCAAATGTTTTTTCTTTCACTTCAATGTTCCATGTTCCTCTTAAAACCTGCAATAAATGCTCAAAATGTTAGATGAGATCAAGAAATAAGAAGATATAAGGGTTAGATGAATGATTAAGCATAAAAACCCTAAAACTTAAGCCAAGTTACAATGTGATTTGACTTTAGGTGTACAATTGAAAATTTTAACTTTATAAAATTGAGAAACACCTACACCATTACATAGCTTATAAAATTCTACCCCATTTCAAAAAAAAACTTCAAAAAAAACTTTTGTATGACCAAGTTATGGCCATTTTAAGATTGACTATAAAAGTACTAAAACAAAGAGCATATGCGCTAAAAGACTACTCAGATGTGCTAAAACAGTCATCGTATGTGCTAAAAGAAGTGTTAGATGCACCAAAAGAAGGCTTTGATGCGCTAAAGTATCAGATGTATGCGCCAAAATATACTCCAGATGCACCGTAACAGGAATTGTATGCACTAAAAGATGTTTCGGATGCGCTGAAAGAACTCACGGTCGTGCTAAAAGAGATTCACGTCTAACTTATTAAACAAATTTTCTAGAAAACGTTAAATAAAAGGGGCTAGGCCCCAAGGTGGGCGCCAATTTAATTTGTGAGATAAAATGTGTATAGTAAACAAAATCAAACAAATAATGAAACATATTACATGAGAGATTTGAATCATAAAACTAATCTAATTTCAGACAAAGCAAAATCTCTAAAATCGTTCCATTGTTCTCTATTCTCAAGGATTAATTAAATCATATTGGCTCTCAAATTTGTGTATGCACTATGATTGTTAGAATGACAACTTGAGAAACAAGATGCTATTCAAAATGCAAGAATTTAGTTCCTACACATTGATTTAATAAACTGTATGATAATGTTGAATGATGCTATGATATTAAAGGCTGCAAATGATAATGGTGATATGACAAAGGATAATGATGCTAAATGTAATGGAAAAAATGCTATATAAAAGCTAAGATGATAACTCTAATGCAACTATGAACTAAGACATGATTCTAAACTAGAATGATAAAACAATTCTAAATGCTAAATGCTAAACAATGATAAATGCTCAAACTGCAAATGCTCCAAATGCTCTAATGTTATTCATGCATAGTAAGTTTACTCAAAGATGGGATGTCAAATGTTTTAGAATGGGATTGTATTTATAGGATTTCCAAAGCATCTTGTGATGTGGCAGCAACCAACGGTCAAGATTTTAGCATGAGAGATGAACGTTGGAGATGGAAGAAGTTAGAAAGAATCATGGAGAATGTTCCCTTGACCAAGGGAAACATACCAAGTGTATGAGGGAATAAAATGTGTGAAAGAGCCAAGTGTCCAAAATTTGTTTTGGAATTGCTTGAGGATAATGCAATCTAAATATTAGACATATTTAAATACATGTGACATTTGATGAGGTGGCAAGAGGAAAAGTTGGAGACATGTGCTTAAATTCAAATTTGGGATTTAAATTTAGTGAAAAGATTATTAATTAAATAAAACAAACTATGTGAATTTGTTTAGTTAATTAAAATAGGAGAATGTGATTTAAGATGGTAGAATTAGAAGGTATGGAATATATAAATAAATTTAGAATTTATTTATAAGTAGACGAATTAAAGGGGTTCATTAATTAAATAACTTGTATTTAATTAATTAATTGTCTTGACCGATTTTAGGTGTATATAGGTATAGTTGCATAAAAGTCTGACTGAGCAGCTTTGACATTGAATATCTTTCACCTCATGATCTATTTTTCCAAGTCATCTATTGCATTGCATTCTTGGGTCAAATGTCTACATACCTGTGCATTTTCATAGCTACAGGAGGTCGTTTAACTAGTTTCCCAGGGTGATTCTAGAGCCCACCTGACCAGTTTTGATCACTGTGCAAAAATTCCTAAAAGTAAATTTTAATGGCAACCCAGTTCATGTTTTTACCTCATGATCACTTAGAGGTAGCCTCAAATCAATTTAGGATAAAAACTTGTTCCAAAATGATTTTTTTTATAGTCAGGCCCACAAGGGGACCCGACTTGTGTCACACAAGTGGTGTTGGTGAGGCCTGTAAACAGAGTTCAAAAACAATTTCCTCATTGCAATTCTCCTCTTGTAATAAATAAAGTAGATCAAACATTCAAAGTCTTGCAAACATCATACACTTGAAGGATCAGGAAATGGAAAAAGGGTATGTCGTGTCACTGTCAAAACTTATCAAGCAAAAGATTTGAAGAGGGGGATTTTGCCATACAATGTTGCAGTTGAGCTCAGTCGTATGGGACTGTCTGAAGGTTTGATAGATATTGCAGTGAAAACATTAGAAAAAAAATACATACATTACTGTCTTGTGAAAGTTATGGAGAAAAAGAAATTGTTTCCCTACCACTACAGTGAAAAGTTCACAATTACATTTGATTTTTTTAAGCAAGCTCCACCAAACAACTATTATGGTTGATCAGTATCTTCGAGGTATAAACATGGAGCAAAGGTCAAACTTAGAAAATTAGTATCAAAAACCTTTTATCTCATTGACGACATAGAGAGATCACTTGTTTGCAATATTGGAGTTGCTCCCATTATATGAGATAAATGTATGGAAAGTTTTGACCATTGCCCTCGGGTTGGGCAATGCATTTATGCATTTGCAATATTAACCTCTAGTACCAAGTTTCTTAGGAATGGTGGCAATGAGGACATTACTCAAAGCTCCAAATACTTGAGGGATATGGAGCCCTACAGATTAACAAGCAGGATGCAGTAACTTGGGTTTTTGTGGAATAAAGTCACTACACTTTTAATCTTGTTGTGTTTCTTGAACAACTATATGATATTGAAAAGGAAAAATCTTTTACAAAGCTAATGTTATTAGGGTTTCCTGTTAATGAGGGAACACATCTTCATCTTTTGCAGCTATGGCTTAGGCTCAGGTTTCAAATGGGATTTACCTAAAGTTTGAAATGGATTAGGGTTGCATTCAAGGTGAATACAAACTCATTAAATTATTTTTGTGTGATTGGTATCATGGAATTGAAAATAGAGGGATAGCTTAAAGCATTATAAATAATTAGGCTGTGCATCTCAAGAGGGCTTATGAATTGTTTTGTGAGGCATTTACATAGATGACTGGATCGAGACAGGAGAAACTTGAATATGCACAAGATTGAAATTGTTTGTATTGTAGGTAGAGCGACCATCATGCTAATTTCAAAACAACTAGTTTGACATTGCAAGTGGAATTTACACACCAATATATGGTTGTTGTGGGGAAACATCATTGTTTGATGCTTAATCATGTACATGTTTTCTTTGCACGACGGAGCAGTGGCCGTTGTGAGAGAATGCTGCTATGAATTGCAAACTTTTAGCGCCACCATGTTGGATGAAAAGGATAAAATGATATTACAAAGGAAGTTAGTATGCAGGTATAAGTAACTACTACATAAGACATATATTGTCATGATGTTTATCCTGCACAGAAACAGTTTGCACATGCGGGGAAAATGTATCAAAATTGTTTGAGGAAATTCTATTTTTATAAAACCCTAATTCTATGGATAGCTCAAACACATTATGAATAGAAGTTTGTGCCATAGAATCACATGTTGAGCTCAGAGATGGTGTTGCAATGGAGACTTTTTGACTTCAACTCTTCAATTACAAAAATGTATTGTTAGTTGAGGTTTTCAAGCAGCGACAAATTATCATTTATGGCATACCCTAATATGTATGGCTTTGGTGCGAACAAGATAGAGCAGGTTGAATACTGTAAACATCTACTATACAAACTTGTGTGGTGTGGCCATAGATTCCTAAGGAAGTAGCAGTTCGTGAAGAATTTTGAGAAACGATGAAGGGCAATGAGTTCTGAAATCTTCTATTTTGGTGTATTGTTCATCGTTGTTTTGGTGTGTATTCTTCTCACCGCATTGGCGATTGGCGATACCACCCATTTTCTCTACATCGGGTATCTCTGATTTGATCCTTTGTTTCCATGCTGCATTTGCGATGGGCGAAGTGATTTGTTTCCATTGCAAATGGAAATCTCCATTCCCAAATACATCTGCAATCAGTGATGAGATGGGCTGCATAGTCCTTATCACTCATCGCTTGTTAATGTTATCATTTTTCATTCCTATTTGTGATGTGTGAAGGTAACTTTCTGGATAAGTAATTATGGTGAGCCCATGGACTATAGTCATTTAGCATTAAGGTTTGATGAAAAATCAAATGGGCTTCATAGCCCGATAAAAATTTCTAAGGTTCTTCATATTGCCTATCACACTTTTGTATTTCCATTTGCTTATTCTATGGGCAATATGTGATGACCAGTGTTTGTAAAATTTGTAAAGCGTTTGTGAGCCCATACATAGGTTTTAAATTTATCTTTTGATGAATTTAAATGGTAAAGATGGCTGGAGAATAAATTAAGGTGTGAGGGTGAAAAATAAAGCCCCGAGTAAATTATTTTATTGCCTAATATAATAAAACATGCTCATCGCTGATAAGTTTTACACTTCTCACACCAAATTGGAGATGTGCAATGGAGGCCTTGTGTGAGATGGTGGTGGGGCCCAAAATGCATTTTTAACATTATCATTGATAATGTTTTATAGGTGAGTGAAAATAAAAAATGTGAAGGACATGGGTGAATGGCTTTCTACAGCCATTTGAATTTTTTTTTAAGTCTTCATAAAGATTTTAAAACAAAAATTTTATTTGCTGGTAGATTAAAATGAAAAGAGAAATATGGGTAAATGTTTTATACAGTCTAGTGAAAGAACCAAATTCTTTTAATGAAATTATTACTGCTGATTTTTTAAATCAAAGTCTTTATAAATAAAGTTAAAATGAAGGACACAGGTGAATGGCTTTCTACAGCCATTTCAAATTTTTTTAAAGTCTTCATAAAGATTTTAAAACAAAAATTTTATTTGATGGTAGATTAAAATGAAAAGTGAAATATGGGTAAATGTTTTATATAGTCTAGTGAAAGAATCAAATTCTTTCAATGAAATTATTATTGCTGATATTTCAAATCAAAGTCTTTATAAATAAAGTTAAAAACTTTATTTATTAAGATGATGAAATAAAACATTTCACGGGGGTTGTTTAAAATATAAAAGATTTTCACGGAAAAGGAAAAAACATGAGTTACAGGGCAATGAAAAGATGAATGTGCAGGTGAATAAGTTTTCTATAGAAAATAAATGATGAATGAGGGTTTTATGTTGGTGGTGGTAATGAATATTTTCCTCTATGAAGTAGAACAAAGTGAAGAGTGAAAGTTTCTCACGGAGCAATTTTTATTCTTTCATAAACAAATATTTTCAACTACAAAATGAAGATGAATGATGGCTTTTTAGATAAGGAATATTTTTTGTTATAGGGAAAGTTAGGCATGAGGCATGAATGTGAGAGCAGGTTGAAGATTCTTCAGCAAGCAAAGGAAGTTATTGATCTGTGGACCTGAATGTGTCAGGTGTCTTTGGGAGATCTCCACTTAGGGTTTTCATTTTCCCCTTAAGTGTTGTTTTTCTGCCTCATTTTTTGGAGAGGGTTGTTTTGTAATTAATCAGAGAGAATACTGTAAGGTGAATATAGAACATTTCAGAGGTTTCATTTTAGGTTGGATTTTGTCAATATGTATGTAATTTTGATAGCAATACTAGCATAAAAATACAGAATGGTGAAAATTCAGAACCATTTTATCTCCTATGTTCTTGTTTTATGAGTTTTGAATAAATATAATCAATGATTATCTTGTTCATCTCCATTGGTTTTCAGTGGGTGTGTGGTTTAGTTCTTTCCCATTAATTTAAGGAATTAATATAAGTGCTTGAATGAAGTTGTAGATTCATGTGAATTAAGTGCTAGGATTCTAATAAGAAGTTGTGGTTGAGAATAAAATGTTGGTGTACTGTAATGCAATAATGTCAAAGCTTAGATGATGTTGTGTATTAAATTGTTATCAAGCTGTATAGGTATTTAGGTTGACTCCATTCCAATGGATGAAGCACTGATCTAAGTGGGTTATTCGTGTTACATTTTGTTGGTTGATTCAACAATTGATTATAAGTTTAAATCCAATTACTTATCAATCTCAGTTTGTTTGTGAGGAGTTTAATGAATTATTTATCTCATGTTTAAATTAGGCATCATTGTAGAGGTCAGCCAAGCCTTTAGAGTATTGTGTCTATTAAGCATCTAAAGGAGAATCATCTGTTTACAATATTTTGGGTACTTTGGCACATAAAAGTATCTATAAGCATACCGTTGGGGAGACCCACCTTGGTTTAACAGAGCCATAAGTGTAGGAGATTTCAGTCTTTGACTGAATCTTGTTCATTGGACAAATCCATCTTTGAGCTTGAGTATTAGAAAGTGGCTATTCTATAGGATTCATTGCATCTGCTGATTTGGGAACCAACACAATGAACAACGTGATCATGTGGATGAGAATGTACAAGAGGACATACTGACAGATAACAGTTGTGGAGAATACTGTTGATAAAGAGAAGGAAGATAATAAGAAGAATTTCTTGAAGAAGGATGATGCTCAAAATCAACAGAATTTACCCCCTCTAGATATGGAAAAAGATGTTGAGCATAGAGAAGAAGATAAAAAAGAAGTCCCAGAGAAGACAAAGGCACAAAAATAAGAAAACTTGCCTCCTTCGAATGATGAAAGTCTATAGAAAAAGAAAAGAATGTTGAAGAATTTTTTACTAATGGAGATAAGGAGAAGAGTGAGAAGAAGGAAGGAGAAAGTGCTAAAACTATTGGTGAATCCTCTGAAGCTTCTAGAGATTATTTAAAAGATTTATTTGACATGCAACTATAGTTTGAACCAATGGTTTCTGCACAGCTCTTGTAGATTCCAATGCAACAAGGACAAGTAGACATGGATGAGATTTCTCCCTTGCATAAGTTACAACTTGGTGATACTTTCCATGCCTCCACAAGGAAGGAAATACTTTAAACACACTAGAAGAGTGCAAAAATGGCAGAAGAAGCAATTAAGGTGTTATAGGACAACATTCTCAGAGCAACTATTGATAATTCCTTGTTTAGTGTACAAAATTTGAAGTTGTTAGATTCCTTTAAGGAATATTCTACTAGTTTAGAAGAAAAATTAGAGAAGGAAATGGCAAAGAAGGTCAATGATAAGAGACTAACTAAGATTTCTGATAAATTTAGTGAAAACCATGGCAAGTTACAAGGTAACTTGAAGGAAGTACAAAAATTCTTGGAAGAAGCTAAAGTATTGTTTCACTTTTTCTTGAAATGGCCTATTTCTACAAGGAGCATAAAAGATCAAACAAACACAATTGAGTCACAAATTGCTCAGGCCTCTAGTGCATATGATCCTGTAAATGATGCATATGGTGCAACAAGAGTAACAATTGAAAATCTGCATGGCCAATTCTTCCTACTACAAGAAAAAAAGAGATCCTAATGCAGTACAATTAGCTCAAAAATTTGGTAAGTGCAAGACTTACATCATTAACTGGAGTTTTAGCTAGTGCAGAGAAGGTGACACAAAAGGATCTGGTGCCTAGTTCTCTAGAAGAAGGAAAATACCTCCATGTGCAGTATGAAAGTTAGAATTCCTTGCTTGCCTTCACTAAGAAGGATTGGGAGGTAGCTAAGAGAGATTGGGAGGAACACCTTGCCAAACTGAAGGTGTCTTATAAGGGTATTTTACCCTCTGCTAGTTGAAGGTGTACATTTCTATTTGTATATACAGTTTTATGATTTCAATGTATATATGTGGAAGTAGTTGATGGTGTTGCAATACATTTTTTGTCATTTTTTTGGTAAATAGAATTGTTATGGGGAGCCACTTTGATGTAAATACTTCCTAAGGGAGAGATTGTTAGAGATGTATGTTGAGTATAGGAGAGAAAAAAAAGGGGGAGATACTCTCATGTATATATATTAGTTAGGGAGAGTGATATAGTGCACCCTTTTCCCTTGATGTCAAAGGGGGAGTAGTTTTAGCAATTTTGGAGAGTGAGAGTGTGATTCCATCAATGAAAAAGGGGGAGATTGTTGGAAACATGAGCATGATGGTGCATGGATGGTGTATGGTGTTGTCATTGATGTCAACCCATTATAGAAATATATGTCAACCCATTATAGAAATATAGAAATATTGGTCTAGAGAAGACTGAATGGTGTGGATAATTGGCAGTCATAGAGTGCAATTTCAATGTTATAGTGAACCAGTTTTGTTCTGCATTGCTCCACTATGTAATATATTGTCATGTGGTTTTGAGGTATTGATGATGTGTATTAAAGGTGTTCAGATCCAAATTTTCAAGGTTGTATGTCTTTCACAGTTGAAGATAATGTTGATAGAGTATTGAGCTTTGTAATGGAAGTGTTACTGGTACAAATTGCATATTGGAATGCTTTGCATTCCATCGTAGATGAATATTATGCTATGCGGTTTTGAGGAAGTGTTTGTAGATGTCAAAAGTATGTGTGCTCCAATTGGCAAGTGTTTTGGTGGTCTACATGTCGATTTGTGAATCAATAATTGGTTCATTCAGTAATTGCTTCACCAATTTTGCTATGTGGTGTCGACCTAAGGATTTTGGGGTCATGCAGAGCTGAAGTATGTAAGGAGGTGGATTTATGGGGAGTGGATTCTAGAGTCGTTCAATCTATTTTGGAGGTGTACACATTTGGTTCTTTCCATAAGACATGCATGTTAAATTTGTAGGTTGAAAATTTATGGTACAGTTTGAATGCAATAGAGCCTAATTGATGTTTTAGTTAGTTGTGGTATATATGCAAGGTTGATTCATTGTGTGAATGATGATTATGAGTGAGAGTAGAGTGTGTGTGTGAAATATGATGTTTAATGTGAAGTGTGAAAGATGCATTGGTGAAGTATGAAGTGTGTTAAGTTAGATTTAAGAGCTTAATTGGAATTTTACCTTTAGCACGTTGTAGATGCATTATTAGTAGTTCACTTTGGTAGTGAGCCCAGCAGTGCGGGGAGGCACCTTGGGTTGCCATAGGTTGTTTAGAAGGTCTGTCTAGGACAACTTTGTCTAGGACAACTAAGCAATCTAATTTAGTTCATTTGTATGTGAGCCTTAGTGGCATGAGCCTTAGTGGCATTTTTGTTGGGTTTTGATCAGATGAAGGTCATGTTGACCATAGAATATGTGTCATAAGGTTCTAGCTCAAAATGAGGTTTTGGACTTTTAGGATTCTTGCAAAATGTTTGAAAATGTTGCTCAATTGGAGCTACAAGCGGCCAAGGAGAGCCCAAGGGAGAGGATAACTGATTTGGTGACTTATTTATGGGATGCCTCAGTATTGGAGTGGGGTTGGAAGCATTTGATATTGTTTGAAGTTTTTTTTTTGAATTCAAGGGAAGCAATTGTGATTGAGTGTGAATTTTCTAGTTTTTGCATTGAAGTGATGTTTTAATGGATTGATCATGGCACTGTAATTTGTGTAGGATGTAGAGTAGTTGTTCTTAGAGCATTGTGTGGCATTATATAGTTTCTTTATTCAATTTCAAGCATTGTTTGTATTTAGTTTTGGTTTTCATACTGTTGCTGGTCTAAATCAGGCAGTTTGTGAGTATGGAGTGTTAGTTCACTTTCCCACCGTACAAATTGTGCGGCCCTTTGGGATCAATGACTAGACTCCATGGATGTACATATAGTAGGTTTTAGGGCCTTTGAAAGCATAGGAGTTACTGTGGAAGTCTTGTCCTAGGCGAGCCAGGGAAGTGTCCGGCTAGGGAATACCTTAGTGCAGAGCACTTGATTTGCAGGGGTGTCAATTTCTTGACAAATTACCTTTTGGAGAAGGTAGGTATGAGTCTTGCCAAGACCTGGTAAGGAGAAAAAACTCCAACAATCCATCTAGTGAGGGAAGGACTTAACAGTTTGCAGAGAAGCCAGGAAAGGGCTTAAAAGGCCTAGTTTTGCTCATTTTTCAGGTTAGGGCTTTGTACGGATAGCTGAGACCCAAGACCCAAAAAATCCCTGAGAGGTGGGCATATGAACCATGAATCCCAAGAAAATATTGGGGTGTTCTTTGGAAAGTCTTGAAACCCCGACATCGAAGGAGACTTATTAGGACCATGTTTCAGGGCTCACTAGAAGGGTTTGGTGGAAGCGACCTACAGATGGAGCTAGGTGGACCCCTAACACACTTAGTAGGATGGATTGATGACTTTAGAAGCACCTCCACACCCCTATAAAACTAAATTCAATAATTTGGAGGATTAGTAGCCTTTAGGGTGGATTAAGAGCTAAGGAAAGTGGTTCAAGATTACACCAAGTCTTGACTTGGTAGGAGGAACTATGTTGATAGTTGGGTTGGCAAAGGGAAATCAGGGGACCCTAATAAGGAAGAGGTCCTCTAGGTTACAAGTGGTGGAGTGAAACACCCTAGAGGTCTTCCAAGAAAGACCTAGAGCATCAATCAGTGATTTATTCATCCAACCTCCCTATCGTACCCACCTCTTCTATCTTTTTCTGTTCTAGGTAGTGAGCCACTGATAATGAGCCATTATTTCTTTTTGGACAGTGAATCCACCATTCTATAATCTCCATTATAACCAGTTATAATATATTGTGAGCTAATCCTCATTATGGTTTTCCCTTTCTAGGGTTTTCCACATAAATCTAGCGTTCTTGTGTTCTTTGATGTGATGCATGCTTTATATGTTCCTTTCGACTACTGCAAGTTTAATGTAATGCTTTGAATGGATGTTTAAATTGATAAGGTTAATCAATTTTAGTGAATACTAATTTACACCCTTCTCAGTATTTTGGGTGTTCAATAATAGAAAGGTGTAGAGGGAGAAAATGGTGAAAAAGAGAAGAAATAAAGGGATAAGCTCAAAAATGGAGGAAATGTGACTAGTTTAGTGCATCTAACACAAAAACTTAGGGTTAGGGGAGGAAAAATTAGGGCTTAAGCCTATAAATAAGCCTTGGAGGGGACCAAAAGGTCATTTTCACCCTTGCAATTAGAGATTGGAGCTTGGAGCGTGTGAGAGAGGTATGGCATAGATCCCTAGGTATTTGCATTGCACGGAGTGAGTATGTGAGTACTAGCAATAAAAGGACATAGGAGACTCGGTATGTAACATATCCCCTAGGTTTTAAGCTAGTTTAGGGGTCAATGGGTTTCTCAAATTAGGTGTCAAAGAGGGTCAAAGAGGAGATGCAAATTTCTAAAGTCGTGCTTCAGGGTGCAATTGCGGAACTTGTGTCACAAAGAACTATGCCTACGCTAAAGCTACACATGAGAAGCATTTTAGTTCTTGTGTTTAAAAGACAGATGCTTGCAGAATCTGCGCTTTCTCTATTGTCTTTTCTATTCTATTATATCCTCTTGTTCCTACACATATTACATACATGTACATTTATACTTTGTCTCTTAGAGATACATGACCCTTATGGGGTACCTTTACTTCATATTCCCTATCACCCTTAGGTTTCACAAGTCTGATCTAGTAGCTTGCGATAGCTTTTGGTCTCTACTTTGTAACTTGCTAATATTTGACTAAAATTATCACCTACATGTTTTGAGAAAAAAATTATGTCATCCAAGTAGACTAGCACAAATTCTCTAAACACATCCTAAAAGGCCATGTCCATAGCCCTTTGAAAATTAACACCAACATTGATTAACCCAAAGGGAATATTATAATAAGCATAGGTACCCCTTTTGGTGGTAAATACTATCTTATGTTTGTCATATTCTTGGATCAAAATCTAATTGTATCTTGATTAACCATCTAGGAAATAATTTTTTTTTGAGCCACTTACTTTTTGTAGAATATATTCCATAGAGGGGAGGGGATTGTAGTGTAGGAAAAGTATCCCTTTTTCACTCTTAATTTGGGAATAATTAATAATAAAATGAGCTCAATTATGCCTTAATTTAGTGTTGTAATCTGTCTTTCATATTCACATTAAGTTTAGGGCCCTTTTAAATTAAACGGACTTAAATGTGCCTTATTTTTTATGTTGTAAGGTGTACCTTTACACTTTCACACTAATTTGGGGTTTTATTAATTAATTGAGGTTAATTTTCCTTAATTTTCCCCTTTAATTCAAATCCAAACCTAATTAAATATAATTTTTGAGGGATAAAATCCTACATTCATAAATTCCATTACACAACACTTAACTTTGGAAGATGTGTGTCCTAGGTAAGAGACCTAGGACCTATTTTCCATAGGGCAAATGGGTCTTCCCTTAGATATGGGACCCTATTTTTACATAATATTTAACATTGATCAATGTGTATCTTAGGTAAGTGGCCTAGGACCCATTTTACCTATGGCGAATAGGTCCTCACATAGACCTAGGACCTCCCTTTGAAATATGTTTTTTAGTCATATTTTAATGATTTCAAATCCATAATTCAATGTCAACTTGTGATATTTGAATTTCAGGAATTAATGTTAAGATATGTATAAATACAAGGTCATTTCACTAAGTTTCATCTAAGCAATTTTTTATGAGATCAAGCCATTTTCACAAGAGCATTATAGGAGCACTCCAAGAGCATTTTCAAGGCATTCAAGGGCAGATTTAATTGAAGATTATTACAATAATCAAGGTTCCATTGCCATATCAAAGATGTATTGGATCATGCATGTTGTTTGAGCTAATATGGTGATGTAGTGTTCAAGATCAAACCAAGCATATTGAGGCATTATTTCAAGACAACTTTCATGATTAAGATCTATAGTCATTGAGGCCACTTCATGCTAGTTAGCATATTTGTTATCCAAGGTTTCAAATAAGGTGTAGTGAGTTGTGACATTGTTGTCCATTCATCATTCCTTCCTTCATGTTTCATTGTTTCATTTCAAGGTTTAATTACCAAAATGGGGTTTGACCAAGTCAAACCCCCATTCACCTAAGAAACAACATTTTTCTCTCTTTGATGTGTGATTGCAGATTTTAGGTTGAAGATCCTTTGAAGAGCAAGATTGAAGAACGTTGCAAAGTTGTAAAAGTTGGAAGAAAAGTTATAAAATCACGAAAACTCCTCTACATAATTTATTTCTAGTTGTTTGACAATGAGCACCTGAAATCTAGAAATGCAAACCGATCAGAAGAAAGCTCGGAAAGCATTTTCTAGAAACCCTAGCTAGGACCCATTCGCCATAAGGAAAATGAGTCCTCGGTGAGATTCAAAAGGTGACTTTTGGTGAAAGGTACACATTATTTTCCCTTTCCAAATATTCCTTTTGATTACCGTTTCAATCAAATTTGATTACTATTCTTCATTGGCACATTATAGCTTGCATTTTGAATGAAATTAAGAAAATAGGTCCTTAGTTGTGGCGAACCCCCTTTCATCCCAACCTTGCTCATCAACACCATATTTTTCTATGTTCAGGGATAATGATATTTTAGAGAGGCTTTATTTAGGTTTCTAAAATCCACACAAAGCCTTTTTTACCCATTCTTCTTTCTGAAAAGAACCAAATTTTATACCCATGAAGAATGTTTGATGGGAAATATGATCCTAGCCTCTATTAATTTAGTCAACTCCTTTCTCACCAAAGGATCGATTTGTTAAAGAATTATTAGGCTAATTTATTCTCACACACTTAAGCTAAAATTAGGAATGCTTTTATTATTTTAGTAGTTGAGCTATTATTAAATCATTCTATCTCATTACATGAGATGTTGGCACTTGTCATGGTTTAATCCCTTTCTCATTTAGGGTTGCTCCTATAAAACACCCTCATTGTATTATCTCAATCTTTGAGAACTCTTGATCTCCTTGAAGATTATTGAGGTTAACTCTATAGCATTTTCGTGTTGAGGAATACAAAATCTTTTTTTTTACAAATCTCTTGTGTCAAAGGTGTCTTTGTTGTTTGATCCTCCATCTTGTGTTCATAATTCTAACAATATATTAGAGCGTGGATTCAACAAACCTCCTCTCAATTTATAATTTTTTCATCAAATAAGGTGATAGGTTTTCAGATCTAAAATCTCCATTGTTTTTTTACAATTTTTGGAGGTGGGTGAATTTTAGGCACATATTTTGGCACAAAAAGGACCTCACCGCTATGTTCAAGAGGTTGATTCAACAAATTTTGATATAGAATTTGTCTATATTTCACAAAAAAATATTTTTTGAGGATTTTTTTTTTTTGGCAAAGGGAAGCCATACAACCCCCTACACAAGTACATTTCATAGAAATTAAAAAAAGAAGATTTTTTTAAAATATT
This sequence comes from Sequoia sempervirens, assembly GCA_007258455.2. Taxonomy (NCBI): domain Eukaryota; kingdom Viridiplantae; phylum Streptophyta; class Pinopsida; order Cupressales; family Cupressaceae; genus Sequoia; species Sequoia sempervirens. The sequence continues at coordinate 17,217 of VDFB02337724.1, forward strand.
ATTATTAATTTTTAAAAATGTTTAAAAATAATTTTATGCAAAGGTACCTCGTTTAGCTTTCACAATACCCTCGGCCCACATTGTGGGGTGATACCTAGGTACCTCCACCCTTTCTATGACCTAGGTCATAACTAGGGCGACAATCCCTTAGACCACACCCCTTTATTAAGGGGTGGTGGCAGTCGGGGGATTTCCCCCTACCCCACCCTTTATTAGATTTTTTTTAAACTTAAGAAATAATTTAATAATTATTTTTTAATAACCTATTTTTTAATAAAATATTTCCATTGCTCAGCTATCTTTTGTTTGCCCCTAGTCGCATGGGCGACCAACCCCTAGGCCAGGGGAGCTAATTTTTTACAAAATAAGCAAAATCGGGAAAATCACACAAGTTTTCACTTGGGTATCAAAATCAGGAAAACAAAATATCGTCAAAAATATAGTTTCGAGCATTATACAATGGTGCTAGTTTTTAGCTCAGATTTTGCTGTTGGTACATTTTATCGCCTATCAAAGACAAATGTGTTGTTTTCACTCCTAAACTCACAAGTTTTGACCTGTTTCTCCATTTTTTCGTGATTTCAGTGGCGTTGGGACGGTCTACTTGAGCTCTTTATAGCCATCCATGTAAATTTTCCATATTTTTATCCAAGTGTATTTTATTCATTTTTTGGTGTTTTCAAACTCTAGTGAATTACTTGGACGTTTTAGCTCTTTAAAACTTCATTATTTGCATGGGATGACTTTTTTTAGGCTATTCTACATGTATTTCCAATATTTTGTCTTATTTGGACATTTTAAGCATTTTTTGCATGCAATTTCTCTTTTGTAGACGCACTAAGATAAAGTGTCATTCTGGTGTATACTTTTTGGAGATTTTGCACATCTTGTTGTGCCTTTTGTACTCACATTATTCAATATAAAGTGTCATGGGTAGGTTGTGAGTGCCTTTTTTTTTTCTATCACACCTTTGTAAAGTGAGTATTCCTCCACGACAACATCGAATGCCAATGATTCATGCCTCATGCATGTGTTCCTTGGTTTGCACACCCTTTTTATTAGCAAGTACTTTTAGTTGCACATTCAAATGTTCTTTGTTCTCCTACATGCACTTCTTAGAGATGCACAATTTTGGTGGATCTATTATGGCTCTCCCTTGTTGAAACATTAGGGGCTTTCTACTGTTCGTGCTAATACTTCCTTGGTTTTGTTTTTGAAGTAATCCATGTACCTAGTTCTTGTTCCTATATAATAGATGGATGCATCGGTTGGTTACCCATGTATTTTGGTGAGATGGAGCATTTACCATAAAGAGAATCTTTCATTCCTAAATTATTTGGAGGTGACCTTCCATTTTCACATGATTGGATTTTCAAACTATTGGTACTTGTGCCATCTGTATCTTTGATTGCTAGATGTTTTCTTTTGTTTTCCATCTAATTCAAGTAGTGTCATTGGGGGAACTCATGCAAATTCTTGTCTTCTTGATCATGATCATCATTTTTTTCAGAGGAGGTTCTTCACTTCAACACTATAGCTTAGTCATCATTCAACGGTTGTCTACAACTTCTTCGTGCTTCAGTGTGTTCTTCATGTTCCTATTCTTTTGGGACATTGTTTTGGAGGCTTCTCAATCCTTCACATTGTCTTGGAGGCTTTTAAGTCCTTCATTCGCCTTTATCTCTTTTAGAGAGGTGTTTCCCATGAGGTTTTCTCCTTTTCTCCAGTTGTGAGAGATTAGATTATTTGTACATGGGTACCTCACCAGGCCTTGTTTTCTAGGACCCATCTTGTATTCTCTTTTTAGGGTTTCTAGCTACTCTGTAAGTTCATCTTGAGGGTGTTAGAGTAGTCATGCATTAGCTAATAATTAATTAATATTTAATTAATTATTAGGCTAATGTATTCTCATACACTTAAGCTAAACTTAGGAGTGCTTTTATTCTTTTAGTAGTTGAGCTATTATTAGATCATTCTATCTCATTACATGAGATGTTGACACTTGTCATGATCTAATCCCTTTACCATTTAGGGTTGCTCCTATAAATCACTCACCCTCATTGTATTATCTCAACCTTTGAGAATTCTTGATCTCCTTGAAGATTCTTGAGGTTCATTTTGTAGCTTTTTCTTGTTGAGGAATAAGAAATCTTTATTTTTGCAGATCTCTTGTGTGGAAGATGTCTTTGTTTGTTGTTTGATCCTTCATCTTGTGTTCATAATTTTAACACACTTTTACAGTTGACAAATCTTTGGTTTTTCTCGATAGGCTTAACATCTATGTCTAGTTCAATGTTGTGGTGGGCCAAATTAGGTTAAAAAAAAATTAAGTCCTCATAGGTCCATGCAACCACATTATCATAAACTTGACAGAGATTGATGAAAGTTTTATTGCTAGAATTAAAATATAAATTTCCCTTTATATAGTTTCCTTTTGCAATCGTGGTTGGTTTATAGTCACCCTTCTTTATGGCTAGGTTCATTTTCTTCTTATTTAGTTGGTCATATGAGTTAAAAATTCCCTCAAGGATGATGAGACCCTTTGAAAACTTGTTATTTAGCTCCATGATTTGATATTCATATTGGTCTTGCAACTTAGACTGATTTTTGGTAGAGAACACTACCTCTTCTTAAATAAAATTGAAAATATATTGATCATTGCCAAAGACTTGACAATTTTCTTGATTATCTAGCACAATAGGCCTAACAATGAGCTCAATATGATGTTCTTTATTTTTTGTAATATTAGCAGGTATGCTAAATTGTGCCCCAACTATTGCAAGTCATCGACATGCTTGTTCTAACCTCTAGGTATGCTTGTTCTAACTTCAAACCCTTTTATCAAATACCATACCCTATGTTTATAAGACTTGAGTAGATTATTCTTTGTCATGCTTTGGATTATGATTTGATGCACAACCAACTCATTGTTTCCAAAAAATTACAAAGACTTGATTCCTCTCCTTTGTGTAATTTGAAAACCTTAAACTAAGGCTTCATATTTAGAAACATAATTGGTGCAACTCAAATGAAGTTTGAATGAGAAGTAATACTTCTCCTTGGTGGGAAACACCAACATGACCCTAGCACCAACGCCGTTCTTATTTCTTGAACCATCAAAAATTAATTGTCATGGGCCCTCTAAATCTTCATGAACCTTCATGAGATTAGGGATAGGAGTATCCTCCTCATGAATGCAATATGTGCCTAAGTTAGTCTCCTCTACTTCAGTATAGGGATCAAATTGAAAGGAATTACTTCATTCATCCAAAAAGAAATCAGGTACCACCTCTAAAGGATTTGCAACCTCATGAAGAAAATATTCTTCTCTGAAGTCATCAATGTAATTTGTTTGTTTGTTATAGCAACCCGATACAGTTCTTCCAGCCTAGATGGCATGACAATTAAATGATATCCTTCATCTATTTAATTGCTAGATGCAATTTCATGTAAAGACACTTCTTTTTGATAAATAGGCTTAACATTTATTTAATGAAGAAACTTCGAGAATTAAATGAGGGAGCGTGATTCTTGTGATAGTCCAACTTCTTGGTTTTAAAATTTATATTATTTTCTTATTGAGGGTAGAGCTTACTACTTTTTGAGAAGGGCACGTCTCTTTCATTGAATTTGTATATATACATCTCATTTGTACACCATTGAGTCATCCATTCATAAGCGCGTTTAGGTACTTCATCAGAGTGTGGAGTTCTACACAAGGCAGTTCTATATTCTTAGAAGTCTGAGTTCTTCATCAGCGAATTGTCTTCTCTTATTGCTGTGTTGCATCAACTCTTGGTGCTTGTATTTGGGCCTGTATCTTGGCCTCTTGTAAGAAGATCATTCTTGTGACAATTCAATATATAAGTGATATATTGTTGCTGGGTTTTTCTCCCTCAAGAGGAAGGTTTTCCCAAGGTATCTGCTGTGTTATTGTGTCTGATTTGAATTAATTTCTGTGCATATAATCTGATCATTAAAAACTTACATGGTATCAGAGCAGGTTTGAGGAGATCGTGATCAGATTCTACAACAATACTCTATTCTCTTTGTCTAAATTTCTTTGTCTATCTCCACATCAATCAAGATAGTGAACGGATTGAAGATCGAAGATAGACTTGAGGGAGCATCAAACTACACTTCATGGAGGTTTAGAATTATGCTTACATTGGAAGAGAATGATTTGGCTGAGTTTGTGGAGACCAAAGTTCCCGAACCTGCAGAAGAAGAAGAGAAGTTGCAATGGAGGAAGAAAGACATCAAGGCGAAGAAGTTGTTGGTTGATTCCGTCAAAGATCATATTGTTCCAATTGTCTCCAAGTTGAAGACTGCAAGGGAGATGTTCAAGACATTAGAGGAGATGTACGAAATCAACAACACTAGTCGGACTCTTGCACTAAAGCAACAACTACACCATGTGATGATGGCAAAAGGAGAAACAATGATTGCCTACTTCATGAGAATATCGGAGTTGAGAGATTAACTATCCACAATTGGTCATGTGGTTGATGATAAAGATCTAATGATGCTTGCTCTCAATAGTCTTCCATTATCATGGAAGTCCTACATTCAAAGAATTAGTGCAAGATCCAAACTTCCCAAGTTTGATTGCTTAAGGGCTGATTGTATTCAAGAAGAGTCAAGGTTGGTGGCTAGAGGCGTTGGTCAAAGTTCAAAGAATGAAGACATTTATGTTCTCGCCTCCCATGCTTCGAAGAAGAAAGGAAAAGATGGGAAGAAAGGATTCTTCAAGAGAAATCGTGATAAGGGAAATGATGATACACCCGCCTTCAAGAAGAAGAGAGATTTGTCCAAGATCCAATGCTTTAGGTGTGATAAATTTGGGCACTTTGCTAAGCATTGTGCAACTAGACCTAAGCAACAAGCCACCGTTGCTGATGTTGATGATGCTTCTCCGCAAAAGGATTCAAGTGAATATTTGTTCTACTCAGCATTGGCAAGTAGTGTACCTAACGACACCAACACTTGGCTGATCGACAATGGTGCTTCACGACATATCACTGGTTTTAAGGAGCAC
>VDFB02337725.1:0-18219 GCA_007258455.2 Sequoia sempervirens
CATATGATCTCACAAGAAGATTGGTTGAGCAGAAGATTGAGAAGCTCAAGGAACAACTGACTATAGGAGAGTTAATCTCATTTGGTTTATAGGTCTACCTTCTCTTCAGGATAATAGCATGCCATCATCCAGTGAATCAACTGAGTGGAATGATGAGTACAAAGAGCAGCCTGAGCCCTCTTGTGTTGAGATGCTTAATAAGGCCATTAAGGAAATTTCTATAGATGGAATTAGTGTTTTCCTAATTCCAAATCAGGATGTGTGTATGCAGGACTTTGCAGAAGAAGATAGTTGGGTGACTCAAGCATTCCATGAATGATCAAATGCTTATTCATGTGAAGGAGAATCTAGTCATACACCCCACAGTCCACACAGTTTGAAGAACTAGTTGAAGGTGAATGAGGACGGGATTGTGGCAACACTATCTCATCATGATAAAATGCACAAACTAATTGAGAATTATCTTTGGATGGTTCAATTAGAGAGAAGACAAATAGGAGTTGAAGCAGAGTCTTCTCATAATAGCTTTCAAGTAATCAAAGAAGGTATGGGGAAAATGAAGACAAAGTATTTGCACCTTCTTTTAGATCATGATCACCTTCTCAACCTCGTTGAGGTCTATTTAGATGATTTGAGAAGGAAAGAAGATGAAGTAGATAAGTTGTCTCACAAGCTTATGGTTTTCAATGATTCCTTGAGGAGTACTCAATTAGCCCTTCAGGAATCTGAGATTCATGTTGATGAGCTCTGCTTAGAGTTGAGCTTGGCTAGATGTTCACCATGTTCAACAGAAACTCATTCATCTATGGAATCTAGGGCACAGGATGAGGAGAGCAGTATGAGATCTCCTAGTGTTCATATTTAGGATACAGGTGTAGTTCCTCTTGTGTTGGATAGGCAATAGGAGTCAATTGGTGATGGATTCCTCGTTCTTGATCCTAAAAGGTCTATGATTGAGTTGACAATGATTTCAGTTTATGGTTTGGAGATAGGCACCTTGGCAACAATATTCCCGCACCATCCTCATGGGTTTTACCACCTACTTCATTGATTGATGGTTGTCCTACCTTGCTGGTTGGAGTTCTATCAGGAGACACTTTGAGGATAGCAGTTATTAGGATGGATAGGAGTAGTTGGGACTGCCACCTTGGAGTTAGAGGATGGACTTATGATGAGTTCTTACCATCCTTGGGCAGTAGAGACACCTTTTTCTCCATCATGGACTTGATTCATAGACTACATGGTGTTTTTCTGATACATGTTAGAAGCTTTTCAGGGGTTGGTATTTGTTTCTATGCACCTATGTGGGGCATCATTCACATCTTTAGGAGACCACTCAGGGTAGACTAGATTGTTGAATATTTATACACATCAATCTTAGCTACAGGATCAAGTGTCATTGTAGATTTGAGCACTAGGCTCTACATTGGTAGTTTTGAGATTAAAATTGGTCAGTCTTTTCAAAAGAAGATGGATTCTCCTAAGTCTTGCATGTTGGATCGTGGTATTGTTCCAGCCTCTTTTTAGGAGATATATGGCATTCATGATGGTATTCTTCTCACTCTTGAAAGTAAGTCAAGACACTTGCATTTTCTTTCTGATAGTGGTCATATTAATGAGGCTACAAGGGGTAATGTTGACGTTGTTGCAAGACCAACTCATCCTGGTGTGAGTTGTGAGTCTTCTTCTAATGATGGAATTATAGGATAGAGCACACATGACTACTTTGGTTTTCCATTGGTGCAATCAGGGGAGTTTCACCTTTATTGCATTATGAGGTGTGCCCATCTGTTTTCTTTCATCCCTCATACACAGGATTTGACTATGACTTTGTTATCACAAAGAGATGGGTTGAATAAGAGGTGTACAGGTTCACTTTTGTATGATATATTATTGATTACAGAGGATGAGTCCAAGTTTGGCAAGTCTTTCACTTTGTTCTCTCCAGTCAGTTGCTTGTTGATGTAGGAGTTTGAGATTTGGTTCGACTGGAATCTAGGGGTTATTAGAGTGGCACATCGGAAGTCAATTGGTATTGAGTTTAGAGGACTTCCAATCAATTCATGGGATCTAGGTGGATTTGTCTTACGGACAGTATGGATGCCTGAAGTTCATCACCACAGTTCTTGGGTGGTAGAGTTGCTTTTCAAAGAGACCATCAATATGCATGGGCTGCCTAGGTTCTTAGTTGGTGATAGAGAAAGTAGGTTCCTGAGTACCTTTTGGTAGGAACTATTCAGATAGAAAGTTACTGACTTGGCTTTTGGGGAGTGTAGAGCTCCTAAGGCTAAGTATTGGATATAGGGGAACCAGGGTATCTTGCAGGATAGTTGGTAGGTGGCACAAAATCAGCTTAGGGCATACGCTGATAGGCATGGGGTTGAGCACAGTTTTAAGATTGGAGACTTGGTTTACCTTCGGTTGTAGATTTACAGGAAAAAGAGAAATATGTAAAAACTCAAGTATCAATTTTATGGACCCTATAGGTTCATCAGGTGTGTTGGGGAGGTAACCTATGAGTGGGAGCTACCAAAGAGTAGTAAGACACATAGTGTATTTCATGCTTAGTTCCTTGTGAAGGCATTGGGATAGTAGATTAATTTTTCATTGGAGCTGCCACCATTGGATGAGGACGGAAATTTGGTCCTAATTCCTGAGGTGATAACTGATACCCAGGAGAGGAGATTGAGGAACAAGGTGGTTAAGAGATATTTGGTGAGATGGAGAGGTTTTCCAGTGGAGGATGCCATGTGGGAAGGAGAACATATTCTACAGCATCCCAGTTTGCAATTGCTTGGGGACAAGCAATTTCGGGAAGGGAGGATTGTAATATCCCCTTTTTGATAACCACCTTGAGGATCGTTTAGCCTTTATTTATTCCCAAAGGTTAAACAGGAGAAATAAGGGAGTAAGTGTTAAATTAATTATTTATAAAGTTATTTCAATTAAGTGTTAAATTAATTATTTATAAAGTTATTTCAATAAATTAAAATCATAAGGTAACTTTATATTTAATTAATTTAATAAAGTGACTTAAAATAAAATAATAAATCGTAAAGTCACTTAAGGGAATAAAATAATAATATTTCTAGAAGCTTCTTGGAAGGCATTGAGAAAACTTTATAAGGAGTTGTTGGCCTAGCATTTGAGCATGCTTGTGTTTTGGATTATTCTATTCCTACCTATGTGGTAGAAAGCTTGAATGATTTGCATTGCCTGAGGGTCTGAATACTCTAGGGTACCAGTTTCAGTTGTGAAAGATCAAACCTAGCTGGAATTTGTGGAGGAATCCATCCAGGGTTTCTACAAGTGTTTCATTGGAGAGTTTGACAAGTGCAATAGCTGATGTATTATTTCCCTTCTAACAGGAGTTCTAATTTGATGCAATAGTTGGTTTATTATTGCATTGTTGATTGGCAACAATTGGTTTATTATTGCAATCATTGCTTGGAGATTTGCAGCAGCTGAGGTATTGTTTCAAATTAGTATTGAAAGAAGTTTATCACTTGTTGGTTTGTCTATTCCAAATTTTAATGGTCATTGATCAAAATTTGGAGAAGATAGAAAATTGATTTTAGAAGGGAAACGATTGTAGATTTCATAGAAGAGTTTCAACCTCATTGAAGAGGTCGATATTTGTTGGTTATGATCATCAATTTTAGTTGGAGGTCAACTTTAATGGAGAATAATAGTAGATTATTGGAGGATATATTTACAAAAATTCTTGAATAATATTTCTAGCTTGTAAGTAAATTGATTTTGCCTTTGGAAGGGTGATTTGTTGGCTCAATCAAGGGACGACATCTTAAAGTTGTAGATGGTTCGATTTTATTGTTTGGAGACTCAATAAAATTTGATTCTATGTGGAGAATGGATGCCAGCCCACAAAGAATAGAAGCACTACCTGTAAGCATCAAAAGGGACGATTTTTGTCAAGGATTGATTGGTTTACAAAACAACATCAACTCAATTTCCAGCGTCCAACCAAGTTCGATCATTTTTTGCATTTAGGGTCATTGTAAAATTATTTGCATTCTTCAGTCAGTCATTGGTTACCAGTTAATAAAATTGTTGTCTAAACAGCATGTGTAATGTTAATATCATATGAAAAATATTTAGTTTGGATCACTATCATTCTCATCTAAATTTGCATTGTTTAGTGCATTATAAGTGCCACTTCTCATGAGCAATCAGTTATAAGGATTGTAATCAGTTTTACATATGCAATGCTATGGAGTTTGAGTTTGCATACAAATTGTCTGTCATAATGTCATGATTTTGTAGTTGTAGATTTGCATTAGTTTCAATCATTATATTGCATTGGAAAAATCAAAGGAGAAATATTGCATTGCATCTTCCATTTCAGTATTAAGAATGTTGCAAGCAGAAGCCTTTATATTCATGTTACCTTCTTATGCATCAAAAACACAAAAAGAAACCATTAAAAATAGGTAAAGAGTTTACAAAAAAAGTGTTTGACGAAATTCCGGAGCTTCAAAATCAGAGAATTTGGACTAGATTTAGCAAGGCACAATAAGTACCCACGACATAATTCTTTTTCTACCCACCTGCATTTCAAATACTCGAGTTGTCACATCACCAACTCATATCCATAATACCTGTCCCATCATTTGCACCTGACATCCCACTATTCATTACCTTCTAGTTATTTTTTTCAAATAAAATAAACAAACATATACATTCTTTTAAGTTTACACGCGCGGTGCATATATATCTCAACTGGCTAGTACTTCAGGTATGTTATCATGATTAATATAGTCTTCTTTAAAGTTTCATTATATATTTCACATTATTCCATGCATGTGAACTGTTTATATCATTAATTTCCATCATTTTATATTTTAACCACCTTCCAATCAAAATGTGAAGTGAGGTCACTTCACCAATTAAGTTGGGGGGAGGGTACAACTTAGTCAGCCTTTTCAAAATCTGCCACCTAAATTAAAATCAATGGATAGAAATGACATGCAAAACCCTCCAAATTATATCTCATTTTTGTTTCCATTTCTAATTGCTAAATTTTACACCCTGAGAACTTAAGCTTAAGTCTAAACCAAAGTCGAACATAGAACCTATTCATGAGCTCGAATTAAGTTGGTACTAAGAAGGGAAACTTGTAGTATGGTACCTCAATAAAGATATACAAGGAAATAAAAGGGAAGTGAAAGGTTTTGAAGGCGGTAGATTGAGCTAAATTTCCAAGATGAATTGAGTACATTGAGCAGAGAAAGTAAGCTAGAATGGGAGGTGATGTCATAAGAAGGGAGCCAACAGTTCATTAGCAAATTCTAGAGGATGCAATGGTTTTAACCATTTTTCACCAGGGTTGGTTGGCTCGACTACTTCTTGAAGTTAACAGAATTCAATGATGATATGACAAGAAGGTTTTCATCTACTCTTGAATATGATGAAGCTATGGTAAAGGTACTTTTAGTAGACGCATCTGAAATTTCCATCGCACAAGTCACGGGGTTACCAAGAACAGGGGTAGAATTTCCAGCACGATCCGACGCAGTTGCAGCCAGGGAATAATTTTGTATACGAGGAGAAGAATTAGACTCCTCATCACAAGGTATGAAGAGACTTTCCCTCCCCTGGTTATGGGTAAATTGTGCTTCTTACATTGTCAGATACATCACATATGATGGTAGGTAGAACCTTTTGCATATAGTTCATTTCAAATTACTCAGTCACCTCACGCATAATAGGTTAGTGAATGTACCAAACTTTCTATACAATTTGTTGAAATGGATGGCCTCAAAATACCAAAGAAAACAAAGTGATAATTCCCTATCTCATCACTATTTAATTGCTTTATTGATAAAGAGGAGTTTAAGGATTCAATACCCACAAGTGAACTGGGAGGACTTTAAAGAATGTATAGATATTAACAGTTTGTTAGATGCACCCATAGTACCTGAGGATGCAAAACCCCAAATGAACCTGTAGAGGAAAACCTTCACATCTCACTTGTGGCTTCACCTACCCATAGCCAAGGTGAGCATGAGGAACTTGAAGAACCAGAATCTAAGCCACCTATAATTGAAGAAATACCATATTCTTCAAGATCACATAAATCTAATAGTCAGAGAGGCAATGCATCTACCTCCTCTACACCCTCTAAGCCAAAAGAAAGGAAGGATACTCCAAAGAAAAAGAGGGATATTCAAAAGAAGAAAGAGGATGTTCCAAAGAAGAGTGTTCAAAAGGGAAAGAAGAAAATTGAGAAAGAAATACTCACACCTAGACACTCTAGAAGATTAAGAAGACAAGGTGCCATGAAGGAAAATATAGAAAAACCAGAGGAAGAAGAAAAGAGCAAGGAACAACAACTATAAGATATCCTAATTGTAGAAATAGACTCTAAGGTAAAGGGGGATACCCCTAGCAATGTGAATACACCAACAAAAATGAAAATATATGTACTAACAACTTCTGATTCAGAATCAAAAGGTATATTTATTGCAAAGAAATTATGGACAAAACCCCTAGATAGTCCCATTCATGGAGACTATGAGGAGGGTAATGAGCAGTTTGAAGATGTAGAGGAAGTATACATAGAAGGAAGAGATGTAAGGAAATAAGTCCAAGAGGCATTGGATAGGATTAAACACTTGGAGAAGTTAGTGCAAAATTATAAATAGAAGGACACGAAAAGAGAAGCAAAAATGCAAGAGATGGAGGAGAAATTGTAGTTGTATGGCCATGGCACTAAGATAGATTTGTTGGCATAGTTGGACGTCACCAAGACAAGGGGAAAAGAACTAGCAATGCCAAATGAGAAACCCCCTCCTATCAAAACTCCTAACTATCATACAACCTTGTCACTTGGCCACCGATTATGGGAGGTAATTGTTGAGCTTGCATAGGAAAAGGAGAAGTGGGAGAAAGAAAAGGAAGAATATGTAAAGGAACTAGAAAAGAAAGATATGGAATTGACTAGATCAACAGTCCGGTTGGAGGAAGTAGTAGATAAAGCTACATAAATTTTTAGATGTAGACCTCCACCAAGAACATATGGATTATTTTTACAGGAAAGGTTTCTATGCTTTCAGTTTAGCAAATTAATTAGCAAACATTATGTTGGTATGAGTAGAACTTTTGAGTTTCTTAAAAAAATTGTTGCTTCCACACTTGAAGAACAAGATCAGTTGTGTGATTTTTATTTACACAACTTTGTAGTGTCAGATGAGACAAAATGGAACCCTCTAATGTTTATAGAGGATCTTCAAATATGAGCACTTGCATTCTATTATAGAAATGAATAGCTGAGGGGTGAGATAATGGAAGAGTATGAAGAAAAAGAGAAATCAATGGCTCTCCCCATAAGAAAAGAGGCTAAAATCCCTGATGCGATTATTGATGAATGGTTGAAACTCATTAAACATAAGGGTGTGGGTAAGAAAAACATGAAACTCAAGAGGGCAGATTATGAGAGAATACAGATGTTAGCTGTGGGTATTAGACAATAGTGCTACAAACATGTACAAAATAGGTGGAATAGTTTGACCCCTGAATTACAGCGGAAGGAACCACATTTTGTGTATAATTTCACTACTATGCTTCAAAGAGTACATAAGTATATAATAGTTGGTGTCAACAAAGAAGTTTATTGGATACCACTCACCTTCCACCCACCTATTCTCCTCTGTCCAGTTCCACATTAGACTTGGGAGAAAGGTGACGAATGTGAGAAAGAAGGAATTATTAGAATGAGGTGGTTTGCAGCATATCAAGGTTTCTATTTGAAATAGACTCAGGGGGTTAATATAGTTATGGACCTGAGCCATTACTTTGCAATACAATTAGTATCCCTAGTGTTTTGCTTGGGGACAAGAAAAAGGATAGTTGGGGGAATGTTATGTTTTGAATGTGATAGTTAGTCTTGTGTACATACTTTGTGGAATTAACCTTTTGCATCCAATGAGGAACTGTGGTACGTAGTAGTTGCAAGATGAACCTGCAGCAAAAGGAGATTGTAATAATGAAACAAGGAAGTTCTAGATTAATTTGAACGTGATGATTGTTGATTAAAAGCACTTGATGAAGGTTGAATGCGTGTTATTATAATTAATTAATAAATGTTAAAGAAGAGGTATCCTTTACTCATAGGATTTTGACAAATTTTTGTATGTTTATGTGCAATTATATTTTGACAGAGTTTTAGTCATGTTAGGATTCTTTTACATTTTCAGTTTTAGGTTGAATAAATCATTCTTAACTCTATGCTCTAATATATAGGAGTGGAGTTAATGATTTTAGTTAATTTGTTGCTTTGAATAAGATTCCCTCAAGCTTGTATATAGTTGTTGGTTGAATCCATAGATAAGACAATTGGTTTTTTAGTTTTATGTTACTAGTTATTTTTAGTTTCAAGACATGAAATATTCAAAATAATTGAATACAATGTGTGGAAAGATCTTGTGTAAATATTTTCATGATATGCAATGAATGGAGTTAATTTCATGGGATGTGTAGAATCTATTAGTTAGATTTGGGTTCAGTTAAAGTGAGAACAACCACTTGAGCAGGCCACTCAAGGTATTGTTCCTCACTTCATTTTTAGTTATTCATTTAATGTTTAATAGTTATTTTTCATTCGTCATTACTTCATGAACTATATGCAAGTTAACTAGAATCTCATATCTTGCTTATTGTTAATGAATGCTTATGAATATGCATGTAATAGTTAACCAGTAGTACTCTAGAGGTTAAATTAACTGAGCCAATAGTTTTTATCAATTTTGAGTTTTCATAGTATTATTTCATTAGCAACAGTTCAATTACAGCCTAAGCTATAGGTACCCATAGCCACTAGTTTTGGTTATGTCTTTTACTGTTTTGTAATTCTATGAGTTTCCAACAAAGAAGAATCACTTAGATAGGGTAGCTTAAGTAGTTTTGAGTCTCTGAAGGCATATATAATGTTGCACCATCACAAGTTTACAAACCTTGGGTTGACAATTTAATGTAGTCTTAAGCAATGTTGAGTGGACTGTTAAGTTAGATAAAACTCAGAAGTATGTAGGTTCGACCAAGTTTAAAATACATTAATTCATACTCTACATAGGTATAGAAAATAACTCTTACACAAGCATATTTGACCTCCATTATGAAAGTTGGTATATGTAACTCCCAAGAACTCCCATCTTAAGTACTAAATTGCATCCCATGCCCAACTAATAATAGAAAATGTTCTAATAATTATGCTATGTTAGCCCTTCATCGATTCTCTTATTCATCATAACCCCTATCTTTGTTATAGATGCTCTTATAGATAATTCATGAAAAGACATTCTTTTATAAATATATTTACACATGTAAAAAATAATTACATGTGGCATAATGGCCAAACTATAAATTGGATATTCCATTTCATTAGAAACATAAATAATAAATAATAAATATATAAATATATAAAAACTAAGAATTATATGGTTTATGACACACCCAATCCCAACATTCTCCCACCTGTCATATAGATTCCAAGAGAAAAAGAGAACACCAAAAATAGTTGAATAATCACTGAGTGTATAACCATTTTGTACCAACTAACTCCTCTTTGCTCAACCAATCATCTTCAACATTCATCGATTGGACACCATCTCAACCACACAACTCTCATCCTCCATCATTCCTAGGAATGGAAAATAAGAAACCAAAGCCAAGATCATGTTTTATTGTCATGTTTCAACCAAACCACATACACTAAAGTCCATCTCATTTAGAATAGGATTGAGTATCTACCTAAATCTCAACAATAGCTAAAATAGTGAGCACAACATATCTCTAACACATCGAAATAATCATACCTAAAAATAGGGTATACACATCATAGGTAGACCTACTATCAACATATTTTCCCAATCCACAATTACAAGTCCTTGCATATTCATTGATCTACATAGGGTTTATCTCCTTCGATAGCAAACACATAGACATACAAAAATACATGAAGACCCTTGTACCATAATCTAATATCATAAATACCTCCCTAGTGTTCGGAAAAGTGTATCAATTATAAATAATATAATTTTTAAACTATGAAACATAAAAACTCAATTTTTGGGTTATAGACTTTTTTTAGGCAATATAAAATGTTTAGGTTGTCAAACATCACTTCCATGTATCCTTGATGTGTCATAACCCAATTTTATTGCATATTTATTATATTATGATAAATTGAAATATTGAAGAAATTCAATATATATTAAATGAAAATTTTGGAATTTTCAAAAAATTGAATGAAAGAAGTTGACTGATGTTGACTTTTTAAACTTTCAAAAATTATCTTATATGTTTTCAAGAATTGAACGTTACTGATAAACTTGCAAGTACAAGTGTGCAAATAGGGTGACAAGTGTTAGAGAAGGTTTTAATTTAATCATGTTGATTAAATTACCTTTATTCCTTTCTTAAGATTTCACTTTAGTTTGCATTTTGTGACATTTAATAATTATATTAATTATTAAATGTCTTCCTATTAGGTTTTCTTTTAGAGATGCACAATATCCTTTTATAAGGATTCATCATTGTAATTTATCACTCTCTCGGATGAATACATTTTTCACCTTTTAGAGCACCCTTGCTTGTTTGTCTCCATCTCTTCTTCCTGTGACAGGTTATTTGCATGCAGGTGATCTTCGGGGTCTGTGAAGTTGGCTTTCTCAACTTCTACATGGTATCAGAGCTCTAGACCTGCTGCTTCCTGTTCGATTTCTGAAGAATTTGGAGCTTCGAGGGTTTGATAGGGCTTTCAAAAGTTCTTCAGCTAATTTGAGAGGGTCTTGGTGCAGTTTTCAGATCTGGTTTCCATGCCCAACAATTTTTTTTATCAAATTTTTTTTAGCGTTTTTTACAAGCGCATGCATCAGATCTAGCATTTTTTTTAGTGGATCTGGGTAACTCCGTTTTTTGGGTGCATTTTGGGCCCAAACGGACCTCACGGTTGGATTCAGAGCGGCCAAAAACCCATATTTTCATATATGGCTCGACCTATTTGGGCATAGTTGATCTGGGAGGCAAATTTTTTTTACCCAAAGGTCGTACGGCCCCCAGGCACGCATTCCGAGGCTGGTTTATTTGCGGAAATTTAAAAAAAAAATCAAATTTTTTAATTTTCGGGCGCTGCCCGTGTAAAAAGTCACCACCGCCGCCAGCTCCGCCCGGCGGCCTCCCAAACGACACCGCTCCTCCGCCGAGCGGCCTCCAGCCACCCAGCAACCTCCGCTCAACCGCCGCTCAGTCGGCGCTCTACTGCCCGCCACCGCCGGTCCTCACAGTTTAGCCCCCGCGGGCTCCCTCCACACACCCGCGGTCATATTTGGAACCGGGTGCTGCGCTCCCCGAGCTGCCCCGACCACTTCGCCAGCCCCTCCAGCGGTCACATCTGTGACTAGGGGCTCCGCCGGTTGCCTCTGCCCCCTGGTCCGCCCAGGCGACCAGGGGCTATTTTTTTTTAGCCCCCAGGGCATTTGGAGGACCTACTTATGCTTTTCAGCTACCTTCACAAAATCGGGTATAAAATGGGTGTATGATCTCCATTTTTTTAAAATGAGATACCGTTGGAAAGATGCTTCTGGTGCCGTTCTGATGGATCAGGTCTGATTTCCTGATTTTTCCATTTTGATGCTGTATTCCTTAGTAAAAGTCAGATCAAGTGTTTTTCACTCCCGGGGGCGTATCTTTTGCGTCCGAACTCCGTTTTTTGCAAAAAAATAGGCGTTGGAAAGGGGTTTCTGTGTTCTTTCCAGATCTATCATTTATTTTTCCAGAATCTACACCAGGTACCTTTTATTCAGTATTTTGTGTTTTCACACATCTGTTAGTTACTTGGATGTTTCAGCACTTGGAAATGATTTGTTTGCATGGGATGGCATATGTTGATCTGATTTATCAGTATTGAGGTCAGTTAGTCTCAGATTTTTACTTTGAAGAGTTATCATGGGTTTTTCTACTCACCCTTCAGTTGTATTTCTGGAACGGGGTAATTATGAGTCATGGGCAAAGGGTATACTTACACATTGTAGGTGGCTAAATTTGTTGCCTTATTTGTATGATCTCATACCTAAACCAGCAACTTTAGAGGGAAAACTAGCTTGGGATATCATTAGAAATCACATAGTAGGAGTTGTTTTGTCTAGTGTTGATTTTGACACTGTGTGGGCTATATCGGGCATTGATTGTCCTCACTCACTTTGGACACGCCTTTGGGAGATCTATGGAGACCCTAGTCTTTCTCCATTCCCAGAGGATCCTGCTTCAGATTGTCTTGTACCCATTGGTTGGAGAGAGAATGCACCATTTGATCATGATACTTTAAAGGAACTTCAGTATTTAGACACCCTTATATATTCTGATGAATCAGAGGATTGTCTCATAGTTCCTACTCTTCAGACTGAGATTATACATGCATCAACATCTCCTGTTGTTTCTGATAAGTTCGATATTGCCTCTTCTTTGGCTCCTATTGATTCAGCTAAGCAGGACATCATACATCTTTCAGACATGGCTACTTGGGATTCTTATCTTGCAGGCATTTCGTCTTTGTTTGTAGAGTCCTATACAGATCCTGAGGATTACTTTGAGGATTTTCACCTCTTGTCAGATACCATATTCCAAATTGCTAGCTCCACCTTCATCCTGCATTCAGAGGTTGCGCTGAGTCTCCCGCCCAGTTTGATTTGACATCTTTTGTTTCAGTTCAGATAGAGAGATTCTTCAGCATCCTATTATGGCACACATCTTGAGACAGATTGATTCTTCTCTCTTCACATGGTTTCTTCATCTTTGTCCTTTGGATCCATTTCTTCCCAAGGGGAGGAATATTATATGCCGCTTCAGGATCTCTTTCTGGATTCTATCTGAGGCATCCATATGTGCAACAGGAGTTTCTTCATTGTGGGGGGGCCTTCTAGTCTCTTTCTTTTTCTCCTATGGAGATCATTGCACATGCACTATATGATAGAAGCCTGCCTCATGGGGGTCTAAGCAAGGTCCACCTCCTATCCTTCCTGCTATTAGTGCATTTATTCTTTCATCTCTTCTTTTGGAGCAGAGTTTTTCCCATGAGGTTTTCTATTTCTCCTACCTTACAGATTTGGTTGTAATTGCACTGACAGCCTTGTTGCCGACCCAAGCTTTCATTTCTTGCATTGTAGTTACTCTCGCTTGCACATGTTTGTAACTCCACTTTGCTCATCTTAAGGGGTGTTAGAGAAGGTTTTAATTTAATCATATTGATTAAATTACCTTTATTCCTCTCTTAAGATTTCACTTTAGTTGCATTTTGTGACATTTAATAATTATATTAATTATTAAATGTCTACCTATTAGGGTTTCTTTTAGGGTTGCACAATATCCTTTTATAAGGATTCATTATTGTAATTTATTCTCTCTCGGATGAATACATTTTTCACCTTTCAGAGCACCCTTGCTTGTTTGTCTCCATCTCTTCTTTCTGTGATAGGTTATTTGCATGCAGGTGATCTTCAGGGTCTGTGAAGTTGGCTTTCTCAACTTCTTTCATGATACCATGTAGGATTTGAGAAATACAAATCCACAGAACCCAAATAACCTGCATGCAAGAAACCTGTCACAGAGAAAGAGAGAACGAAGACGAGGGTTTTGGCTCTGACAAAGTGCAAGATCTATTATCAGAGAAAAAAATGAATCAAGAATTAATTACAATACAAGAGATCAATCCTTAAAAAGGAGATCAACACCGAAAAAGAAAAACCTAACCCTAAGGTGAGAGCATTTAATAATTAAATATTAATTGTTTAGGTTGTCAAACATCACTTCCATGTATCCTTGATGTGTCATAACCCAATTTTATTGCATATTTATTATATTATGATAAATTGAAATATTGAAGAAATTCAATATATATTAAATGAAAATTTTGGAATTTTCAAAAAATTGAATGAAAGAAGTTGACTGATGTTGACTTTTTAAACTTTCAAAAATTATCTTATATGTTTTCAAGAATTGAACGTTACTGATAAACTTGCAAGTACAAGTGTGTGCAGCTGTAGGGGTGACAAGTTGAAGGATGGGAACACGGTTGAAGTAGGATTGTTTAGCTGAATTGAATGGTAAGCCAGTTGGAATCCGGGTGCACACACCACAAATGACATGATGACTTGCATTTGAACTATTTTGCATATATAGAAAAATGTAATTTCATGACTTGAATTGTTTAAGTGATTGAAAATGAATGTCTTGTAGATTAAATTGTCTACTCAAACTCTAGGTTTTGAAGAAAACGAAAGTATTGAAAAGAATGATTAAAAAGGATAATAGATTTCATTATGTGAAAATTAAGTGAAAAGAAACTTCCTTTTAGTTTATATATATGGATGCTCGAGATGAAATTAAAGTTCCTTAATTTAAAAGATGGCATATGGAACATAAGCTCTCCCAAACAAATAATTTATACATGAATGTAAATATATGCATGTATGTAAATAAATGTGAATACATACATACATACATATATATGTATATATATACATATATGTATACATATATATATATACATATGTATATATACATACATGTATGTATACATATATGTATACATACATGTATGTATACATGTATATATATATATGTATATATATATGTATACATATATGTATATATACTTATATATACATATATGTATATATACATATATATATGTATAGATATATATATGTATATATGTATGTATATATATGTTTACATATATATACATATATACATATATACATATTGTAATGTCCCTTCCTTAGGCAACTCATATCTAAGCAGAGGTTAGCCTACTACTAGGGTTACCGTAGGTCAGCAATATGGTTAGGGGACCCAATCCGGGGATTATAGAGCCTTGCTTGGTGCTTTTCAAGCCATTAGTTGGAGTTCAAAGGATGAATTTAGGAATAATTTGGAAATATTTAAGTTGTCTCTAATGGAATAGTAAAGGGGTGAATAGTAATAGAGAATTAGAAGGATGAATAGTGAAAAGTTCACCCCCTTATGTCATGATGCCTAGAGACATAACTTGAGGCTTTTAAAAACAACTTAAGTGATCAAAAAGGGGGGCTTATTGAAAAGCCACACCTAGCATGAGGAGACAAGTAATTTTTATTAAAATTACTAAAAATTATTCATGTGGCTAAGTCAAAAACCCTAAAAAGGGGCAACCTCCTTGAGGGAATAGTAAAAGGTTATAAAATGAGTTTGAGGTGGCCATTTGACCTATCATAAGTTCATATTTCTTAGAGCAGCTTGCAGATTGGAGCTCAAGGAGGGTTTCTACATGCAGATTTGGCCTTCGAGGAATGAAAAATCTTGGGAGAAGGGAGTGTTGGACGTAGCTCCAACATTCTAGAGGATAAAAACATCATAGAAAAGGTTTCTTATCAGTTTCGCAGCAAGTATTTAGGAATAATATTGTAGATCAATCAATTGGAGGGGAAAAAATTTATATCATATTTCATATCAAACCTCTTTGAGGGCATTTCTACCTTCCTACAAGAGTCATACAGTCAATCGCACCTCCATTGGGAATTTGGGATTCAAACCCTAGGTGCCAAGTGGATTTTTTGAAGATTTGGAGCTGAAAATTCACCTACAGCAGTAGCAAAACTCACCTCACACCTGGAACCAAATTATGGAGTCTTATTCAGAGCTAGGAGAGTTCAAAATTGTTATTTTAGACCTGAGAATTTTATTCTAGCCTTGTAAAAGTTCATTTCTAGGTCTATGGATGAATGGGTATGTTGCATTTAGCCCATATTTATGTAATTACAGTATTTTAGTAATAGAACTATTGTATACTTCTCTTATATTCGATTTCAAACAATTGTATATGTCATGTTATTGGCATAAAACTCAAAAAAAAACCAAAAAATTAGGAAAAATGCAAAAGCAAACAAAACAAAAACATCTCCTATATGTTGGTCAAAGACTTCTTGAAAAGACAAACTCAAAAAAATCAGATCAGATCAAGTTAGGAATCTTTCAGTGGTATTAGAGGCACGATCTTGCCAGCCTATGGGCACTCCATGAAGTCTTATGCATCCTAGAGAGGTCGGGCCACATAGATATTACACCCGCAAGAGAGCACACAGACAATTTTGGGTTGACACTAGCATTTCGGGTGCAGCTATGAGAGATACCCATGATGGTAGTAGAAGTCCCCATTAGAGGGAGAGACATAATCCATAAGAAGATCTTGATCATGAGTTATTCAGAACTTTTTTTAATACACAACCACTGATTGTTTAGGCTTTAGACAAATTTCAGAATACCCTGGACATGATAGATTTGGGTCAGCCTAGGGATAGGCGTGGTAGACATGACAGACATGACAGGGTAGATAGGTCTGTTATAGTTATAGGTAGCCGAGGGAGTAGCAGGGCTCCCTCATCGAGGGACAATACTCTTGGCTCTCTAAGGCATGATAGGACTCATACATGCACAACAGATAGGCCCATGCAGGTCCATTTTCCTCCTAGAGATGAGCCACCACCAGTTGACCCACTTGAGGGAGTGGAGTTTTAGGATACTGTTATGGCAGTGAGTGATGAGTGGGCACATCTCCCAAAGCATGTTAGGGATGCCTTCCCTCTACCTTAGTATTGTTCATAGTGTAGAGATAGCATGAGGAATCGTGGTGATAGGGGGCCTAGACAACAACATAATGGTGACCTCCATCGAGCTACTAGCAAGCTCACTATATCTTCCTTTGATGGTAGCGAGAAGATCACTGCTTGAGCTTGGGTGCACAAGCTTGAAATCTACCTTTCACTTAAGCTGATGCCTAAGGATGAGGCCATCTTGTTTGTAGTACTACACTTAGAGGGCATGGCTTATGATTGGTGGAATCATGGTTTGGCTACCCAAAACCATAGACTTATTCATTCTTATAGGGAGTTCACTGAGTGGTTGATTGCCATATTTGATCATAAGGATGTTGAGTTGTACTATAGGGATTTAGCATTGTTGCTTTAGACTAGACATGTTGAAACTTACATTAATGAGTTTCAATGCATTGTTGTCATGGTTCCTGAGATGCCAAATATACATGTGGTGATGCTTTTCATAGAGGGTTTACATGACAGGTTATGAGGTTTTGTCAAGGCTCTTAAGCCTAAGACTTTATAGGAGGTTATTCAGATTTCCCTAGACCTTGATACTTCACCACCTCCTACTTCTTATCAACCGAATAATAATTTTTCCAAGGGCTCCAAGCCTTTCTAGAGATCTTCAACATAGCAAAGGAGTATCTTGGGATGGATCAAGAGACACGTAATGAGTTGAGAAGGAAGAAGTTATGCTTCACATGTAAGGAGCCTTGGTAGCCCAAACACTGATGTCTTGGGAAAGGCAAGGCACATCTCATTAAGGTTGTGTCTGATGTGGATGATGAGCATATACAGGATACAGATTCAGAGGGCAGTGATGGTGAGGATTTATGGGAGGCCTCATAAGTGGACCTTGGAGTGGGTGACACATTGGATGCACCCAAGCCTGGCATTGCCACCCTTTCAAGAGTCCCTAGATACCATCCCATATGTTTGAAGGGAGTGATTAATGGATAACGTGTGACTTGCCTTGTTGAAAATGGTGTCATGCACAATTTTATTGATGAGGGACTAGTTGCTAAGCGGGGATTGTAGGCGGAGGATTTTCCTGGTTTCAGTGTGACAGTAGCAGATGAATTTTCATGAGGTGCACTAGGGTAGTGTCGCAACTTAGTATACAATTAGGAGATTACACCTTGACCGATGATTTTTATGTGGCGGGTCTAAGTGACATTGATGCGATGTTAGGCATCCAATGGTTACAGTCACTTGGCAGGTACATATAATATTTTAAGAGGATGGAGCTAGAATTTATATTTGGTGATAAGAAGGTTCTGCTAAAGGCTCTCTCAGATGGCGGACCCATGGTAGTTTCAGCACATAGGATGGAGTCTATTTTTTAGGCATGGGGATGTTCCTTGGGTGACATAGTGTTTCATTTCTTCCAAATCACCTTCTTTAGATGATAGACCAACATTTCCTGTAGATATCCATACAATGTTGGATGGGAACGGCATGGTGTTTGGAGACCTTCCTTCTGGTAGACCTCCTGACCATGGGTTTGAGCATGTGATAGAGCTAGAGGAGGGTGCCAAGCCCATGATTATTGTCCCTTATCATCATCCTA
>VDFB02337726.1:0-44973 GCA_007258455.2 Sequoia sempervirens
TGGTTTAGAAGTGAAAGCATTACGAGATTTGGAAGTGTTTTAATCAATTGACCCATAGCTTCGCTCATCGACATCAATCATGTATATATTGTTATTCTATTGAAACTTCATGACATGGTGAAGTGTAGATGGAACGCCTTGCATAGCATGAATCCATGGTCTCCCTAGGATAAGATTGTATGGAAGGGCTATTTGCATGATATGAAGAGGTAGGAAACACTATAGGTCTGACCTCAATAAGTAATATGATCATCCCAAGTGGTTACCTATGAACATTGAAAAATCCATGAGTATGAACATCGTTTAGTTGAATGAGATTTTTTTTCATGCTAAGTTTGTGTATGAGGTCCATGCTAAAAACATTAATTTTTGATCCATTGTCGATGAGAGTGTTCCTAACTAGAGTTTCATTAATTATCACCTTTATCATTGAGGGATCATTTTTGTGTTGAATCTCAGTGGGGGTAATTCATGTTTAGGAATGTGATTTTTGACTAGGAGGATTGTATGGGATGAGGGGAGGATTTTACATGATTCGGTTTTATGTAAGATTGAATCTCTTCCTTCTATATTTCCAACATTTCATGGAAGAGAAGTTTGATTGTTGTTGAAAGTTGAATGACCTCCCATATAGATATATTAGCAGGAGTATTTTTAAGATCTTCAACACTAGGCACTTTTTGAGGAAAAGGTAATGGTGTACGAGTTTTGTGTGGTACTCTAGATGTTTGAGCCACAAAGTTACAACTTAGTGGCTGCAAAACAATGTTATGAGTAGATTACATCATGGATTTCAAGACATCTCTATATTTTTTTTTTGCACTAATGGAAGGTGACTTAGGAATCTCACTAATTAAAGGAGATGCCACTTGTGTCATCATAACCTCAAAATTTTTGTCTTGATTGGAATATTTTGGTGAAGGGGATTCTAATGCCACTTGATTATCCTCATAGAGGGAAGGTTTAGTGGCTGAATGATATGTGTCAATGTTCATATGTTTGTGCACCATGAGATTCTCCCTAGGTGGAGATTTTTTAGGAGAACAACAATCAAATGTTTGTCAAATTCATAGGTTGGTTCTTCTAAAAGGATTTCATTGCAAGTAGGGGAATGATCAATGGTTGAAGATTGTTTCTCGAGAGGGGTTTCCTTAGGTGAAGGGGGAAAACTAAGATATTCATGACCTTCATCAATTTTTGTCTAACATCAAAGTATCTACTTCACAACGAGGAGAGATACAAGAAGAAGAACAAATTTTGTTGTCATGAGCATCTAAGGTTATGTTATGTTGGTTGTGAATGTGATAACCACTAAGAGAGGTAAAAAGAGAGAAAAACCTAGGATTCCAAAAAATCTCATTAATTGATTATTCTACTAAAATATCTTAATCACCAAGAGTAGAGATATTGTGAGAACAACAAGTATTATTGTCAGGAATGACCCAAGTTGTAGTCTGTTTTACTAAAACACTCTGATAGGGAGGGGATAGGAAGTGTTTCTTAACATGTCTAAATATGGTTGAGGTACTAGGATTGTTTGAATAAGAATGAAAAGCACATGTAACCATTTCATGCAATCTTTTAGCAAGATGAACAATGTATCTGAAAAGATACAAAACACTCTTATCCAATATATGCAAGATTTGAAAAATGAAAACAATGTACATGCATGAATGAAAAGCAATTTTATCAAAATTATGCAAATTTGTATCAATAGAAATATTGTATATAAAAAAGTGAAAATTAATTTTATTAATGTGATGTAAAATTGCGTAAATGTAAGCATTTTTAGATCTAATGGTGTTTGCAAATGAAGTGATTTGAAGCATGAGTAATCTAAAATGATGTTTTTGAGCTAAATGCATAAACGAATGTTCCAGAAAATTTCCAAACTTATACTATATGATACTAGGAGGCATAGGAAGCACATAAATGAGGTTTCTGATGGAGGAACAAACAATAAAAAATTTGTATAGGGATTGATTCGCCTAGTATGGAAAATGAGTCCTAGTACTGGTTTTTGCAAAATTTTCAAAAATTTTGAAGTGTTTTTGATGTGTTTAATGTTGTAATATGTAGACCTAAGATGAAGATGCAAAATTTCAAAGATTTTTAAGGAAATTGTATGCAAAAATGTAAGCTAAAGACACCTTTTTTAAATACAAAAATTTGAAACCCTAGATGCAAATTAACTAACGCAATTCTAATGAAAATTCAATATAAGCTAGGATTAGGATGAAAAGGGACTCCAAATCAGAAAATAATATTTTCAAAAAGTAGGTTCACCAAAATGAACCATATATTTTTGGCTCCTTGCACTTCTCTAGCTATTCTAGGGTTTTTCACCAAAAAGGCTAAAGGGTTCATTCAAATTATGTTATGTATGCTATTATTTAAACTAAATGAAATGATATAAATTTAGTTATATGAATTAATTGATTGATTATGAATGAAAAAACTAAGAATTATGCTATGTTGGAAACACATCGTGTAATGCAACAATGAATTAGGAATGAATGCAAAACTTAACAGAAATGAACCGAACTAAAAGTGTGCACCTAAGATGTTGAGGGAGGATAGGAATGAAATTTTAAATTCTACTAATGCTAAAATTTAGGCCTGGTGGGACTCATTTGCCATTTTGGGTGAATCAGTCCCAATTCTGGAAAATTGTATCATAACTCGTTTTAGCAAAATGGGTGTCTGAATCTACAAAAATACTAAAAAAAAATGTATATTGGGACTCATTCACCACTAATGTCGAATTAGTCCACTTTGGACTTTCTAAAAACTCAAAAACACAATATGGAGCTCCTGATCTGCTCAACCTACACATGCAGGTACCTAGATCTGAAACCTTGATTTCTAGAGCTGTAAATGGCTTCTTATGTAGATTTTTCCCTTGAAAAGTTGGAGATGACTTCAAAAAAATTTAAAACTAATATTCAATCATGTCCAAGCCATCCATGCACCTAAATCTACAAACTCAAAAAGGAAGAGAAAGAAAATGTTGATTGTTAGGGCATGGGGTTTTGCCTTGGCCAAACCCCTTTTAGGTAATTAAACTAAAATGATGAAAGAAAGTAATGAGACATGCAATAATGGAATATATTACCTTTGCATGATTATTTATCTTGGATTTCTGCAACTATGGAGGAAGATTCATCCCTTGAATGCCATTAGGAGCTTTCTTGATGTCTTGCAATGATAAAACTCTAAGTTGCTTAACTCAAGATAGAAGAATGATGGATGAATGAATGATAAAAGATAATAGATGTGAAAATGTGTTAAAATACTTATATTTATATGAAATTCACCTATTTCATATGTTAATTGGATCCCTAAGGCTGACATAGAGTAAAATTGAACTTAAAACCTATTTTTTCCCACTCAAAACCTCAAAAATGTCTTAAATGAGACTCATTCATCACTAATCATGAATGGGTACCACCTAGATGGGAATAATTCACCACTAATGGTGAATGGGTACCACAAGGGCCATTTTTTCTAGTTGGAGTGTTGAGAATTTAGAAAATTAGGTTTATATGATGACTATGTTGTTATTTGATCAAATTATTCCTCAGGATGCACAATATGGGTTGATATGGGCCTATTAGTAATGATGTAAAAGTCAATTAGGGCTTGGGACAAAAAATTCAATGTGAAAGTGTGATTAAGTACACTTTACAACACTAAAATGAGGTCCACATAGTCTAGGA
The DNA here is from genome assembly GCA_007258455.2 of Sequoia sempervirens. Lineage (NCBI taxonomy): Eukaryota > Viridiplantae > Streptophyta > Pinopsida > Cupressales > Cupressaceae > Sequoia > Sequoia sempervirens. Next base: position 3,720 of record VDFB02337726.1, read on the forward strand.
AGGCACAAGAACCAATGTGAATTTGCAAGACACATTACAACACTAGTTTATCATTAAGTTTACTTTACAAGCTTTATAAATTGATGTGATAGTGTTATTAAACATATTTTATAATGTTGAATTAGAAAGAAATAGGTAAATTAAGTCTAGAAAAGTGTGAAAGTATCTTACAACACTTTACAACACCTTTACAAGACATCACTCAAAGCATGCTATTTTATTTGCAAGGGTACAAGACCTAATGCAGATGCATAAAATTCCTCACAACACTAAATTAAGGCCTCATTAAGTCCATTTTATCATGAATCAATCCTATGTCAAGAAAAGGGTACTTTTTTCTATGACATAGAGTGGTTTTCCAACTTACCCAATCATTCAATCTGATCATTCAGTGAACTTGTGGATGCCTTTCTAAGTCATTTCCAAGTTCATATGACTCCTAAAAATAAAATGGATGATATAAGGCAATGTAAAAAAAATTTATATGAAAAAGTAGCTGATTTCATTTCACGATATCAATCATTGTATGCTCAAATTGATGTCAAGATTCTTGATTCACATTTGCAAAAGATGTTTATCAAAAACTTGCACACAAAACTTTAGGATAAGTTAACTATGATGAAATTCCCTTCATTCATGCATTTATGCATGACCCTTTATAACTATCACAACTCAATTTCTAGTCATGATTCAAATTCCACTTCCAATCGAGATGAGATGTCTGAACCAAATAACCAAAACAACACACAAAACTTGCGCAAACAAAACATAGAATTTTTATAGTTCAATCTACCTCCTCAACAACAAACTCAACCCATACCTAATCAAATGGTAGCCATTAAAGCAATGGTGATCTATACCTATGGGGACCCGAAGAGATATTTTACCCCTTTACCTGATACCCTCTATAGCACCATCAATCAATTGCTCAGGCAAAAAATGATCACTTTACCTACTATTAAACCCCTTAATAGTACCAAGCCTTTACCACCAACTTTTAAACCAAATGATTATTGTCATTTACATCACCAAAATGCACATTACACAAAATAATGTAAGCGTCTCAAACACTAAGTTCAAGACCTCATTGATTCAGGTCATTTGTCCATTGATGGTGTCAATGATCAAGGAAATAAGTCTGTTTCACCCCCTAATCAAAATTTACAAATCTTTACCAACCCTATTCATACGCACAATATTTCATTTCTCAAGGCTAGTGAACCTTTGAACACTTATGTGATGAACATTAATACAACTAATGAGCAACATGATATTGCTCCAATTGTTACCCAAGTTAACCCTATGGATGAACTTGTGGATACAATAGATGTTGTCCCTCGTAAGGTACCAACCAAATAATCTCTTGATATCACCTTTTCTTCTCATGATACTTACAATGCTTCCTGATGGTCCTCTTTACATAACTGACCAAATCTATGATAAGCCCACCAATGGGATATTAATAGATCTTTCCTACGGTGAGAATGTGATCATGGAAGAATTTTTAGTACTACATGAGCTTTATCAAGAAGATTATGATAATCAAATTGCATGGATTGAAACACACTAGTTTTATGTGCCCTACGATTGGATTGATCATACTCCCATTATAACTAGGACCCAAAACTTTGGATGTAACATTTTCTATTATTCCACAATCAGATCAATTTCATCTATGGCTAGGCTATCCTTGGCTTCGCTTGATGAAAGTAGTCCCCTCAGTTGTTCACAAATGTTTGAAGTTTCCACATGGAAATGAAATATTTAACATACACCATAGTGATTTTCATCCATTGTATTTTGAAGGTAATTTATCCTTAGAATCCTTTTTTCCTAAATCTAATATTCCCACCACCCCATGTAAAGATTTCCTTTTCATAGCCTATCAAAATTTCAAAGCCAAACACATAACCAGCTTGTCTCTTCGCCCAATGTCCCCATCCACTTCTGCTCTTCCCATCATAGATGAGATGATTCTTCAACCTAATTCTAAACATGAACAAGCAAAGAAACCTCCTGAACAACCAAAAACAAGCACTTCATCTTCATCATTTAAACGACCAAGAGATACTAAAACCAATCCTGATATGTCTCCTCACATTAAAAAACTATATAAAGCTAAAGATAAAGTGATTGAACCATCTTCTTTAGTTTCTTTGGTTCTTCCCACTTCAAAAGAAAAGGAATCTATGGTGGATCAACCCACTCTTACACCTTAACAACTTCAAAATATAATTAAATAAAACCACAGTGCTAGGGAATGTACATGTCATCATCATCTACTTGCTCGTCAGTCACGAATGGTAGAAAATAAAGAAAATCAACCTCTGCCCTTGAGAAAAGAAATAGCTGATCACCATCCTCCTCCTGAATTGCCACAAGATACTATAGTCTAGCCCTCACAATAAAATGATCTGATCCAACATCCACAAATTTTGATACACCCTTCCTTAGAAATAACCCTTCGTCCTCCTATCGTAATAAATCTTGATGATAATGATGATGAGGAGATCACAAAAGTAGATGAAGAAGTGCATAATGATCTAAACTATTTATTTTCATCTACCATGAGTTGAAATGATAAATATTCTCAAGCAAGTGAAGAACCTGGTACATCTCCTAGTTCGGCACTTGTAGTTCTTCCTTTGGACAGCCAACCACCTTTGCAATACATTGAACATGATTGGGAGGCAGATGACTTGTTAGATGGTTGAATTGCATTCTCATTTTCTCACCTTTTGCATTTTTCTTTTATTTTCTCTTTCTTTGGCAATTATATGTGTGCATTGTGTTCTTCCCTAATTTGTGTTTATTTCTCTTTCTCTCTCTCTCTTTGTGCACTTCCTCTATTTGTACCTCCATTCTTCTATATGTCATCCTTTTACTTTTTCCCTTTTTGTTTTATGTTTTCTTTTTGTGGATGACATAAAGAGTAGAGACACCTTATGTCTCTTCCATGTTGACCCAAAAGTTCCTTTTACCTTTTTCCTTTTTTTTTTTTTTTCCTTTTTGGGATGACCCAAAGCATTGAGACGCCCTATGTCTCTTCCATGTTGACCCAAACGGTCCCTTTTCCTTTTTACTTTGTATTTTTCTTGTGTTTTCTTTTTGGGTATGATACAAGGAATTGAGACCAAAATTTCTCCTTCATGTTGACCCAAAATCTTTTTCTTCTTTTGGCTTTTCATTTTATTTTCACTTGTGTTTTCCTTTTGGGGATGATGCAAAGAATTGAAAATCATAGTGTCTCTTCCATGTTGACCCAAAACATACTTTCTTTTTCTTTTGTTTTCACTCTCTTTGTGTCATTCTTCCAATTCTATGTGATTTGGGTAATGATGACATTTTTGAGCTCTTTCATAAAAATATTGCAGCAACAAACATACTGACCCCAAATCCATAGATCCCTTATGTGTTTGGTGTGTTCTTTTCTGGAGGGAAAATCCCTCTTTCTTTTGTTTCACTTTCTTTTTACATGACACAACCTAACTTCAAAACATATGACTTGGCATAGGACTTTCCAAGTTGGCTCTCATGTCTTCTTTTCTTTTTGCATTTTTCCTTTGCTACTTTAAAGTAATTACTCTCAGAATGGTGTGTAGCAATTTCTTTAAAGTGGGGGGAATACATTGGCATAATTCATTTGCATTCTTGGTTCTTAGTGTATCCTTGTCACTTCGTGTGATGTATTTATCACTTTGTGGGTGACATTAGGTGTGATGTCTTTCATAAGTGTGATCTATCTTAGAATATTACATTCCTCTTAGTGGTTTGATGCACTCACTGCATCCCCTAAGCTATGAATATTCTATTCTTTGATTGGTCCTCTCTTGGAGACATTAGAAACAATGTTCCCTAAGTTACAGACCTTGCATGAACTTAACAAGAATCCTTTGAAACATCTCTCACATTTGCATTTTTCATTTTACATCTTTTCCACCTTGTATAACATAGCTTGCATGCCTATGGTACTATCCTTTTTGTTCATGAGTTCTAAGCATACAGATCTTTGCTTGTCTCATGAAGAACATGGTACTATCCTTTTTGTTCATGAGTTCTAAGCATACAGATCTTTGCTTGTCTCATGAAGAACAAACCAAAATTTTCCTTTTTGGCATCTTGTTAATGTTATGAAGAGGTATAACTTTGATATGGTTGAGCGAGAAGCCCATTTAGTGGCACAACTTTCCCCATAGCCACCTATGTGATTATGAGTGCATACCAACTAGTGTATGTTTATAACCTTTTGGGCCTTCTCACCTAGCAGAATTCCATGAGTTCCATCACCCTAGAGTGAGTATGCATTCTCTTTTTCTCATAAGCATCCTAGATCTAATCCACAACTAGTTGGACAGATAATCAAAGCTTAATCCAATTCTCCCTTTTCTTCTCATGTGTGTTCCTTTGTTCTTATGTTTAGTTTTCCATGGGATCTTCATCCTAGGGGCTTAATCATCCCTCTTAATCTTTATTGTTCCATCTTGCTAACATAAGTGCATTTAGACCCCCTTCTTGATGTGCATGGCTACTTTAGTGTGAGTTTGAAGCAAGTTAATCCTCCCACTAAAGTGGGGGCTAAATGTACAATAGAAAAATGGATCTTTGAGATTTTATGGTCTTTTAGGTCTTTCCCTTATGATGCTTGATCTATTTTTCTTTGATTTAATGTTGCAATGTGACTTATGCATTCACATTAGGTACTAAAAATTCAAATTAAGGCATCTTGTGAAGGTGTTGTAAAGTGTTGTAACATATTTCTAAAATTTTCTAGACTCTTTTCATTACAATTCACCTAAAAACCACCTTTTAATCACTTATCAAGTCCTATTTTGAAGTGTTGTAAAGTCTTGTAATAAGATTTCATGCTTTTATATTCTTAATTTCACTATTTACACCTTTCTTATGCTTTATTTCACCCCTTTATGCACTCATAAGGCTTAATTAATGTTTTTTTGAATGTAAACCCAACAAACAACATTAAATGTGACTTAATTCCTCACACCCACTTTCAAGTCCAAGGTGGGACCCATTCACCATGGGTGGCGAATGAGTCCCTCTTGACTCCAAATTCAAAATATTTCAAATTTTCTTTCAGGTTTTTATTCAAAATTACCTTATGTCAGCCTATGATGTTGTATTATTGGATTATTGAGGCACAAGTGTATAAATAATCATTTTTATCTCATTTTAACCCCCATTCTTCAAGTTCACTTTCATTCATTTATTAAAGTATTTGAGTACTTTACATCATTATATCAAGCATCTTGGAGCAACCATTGACATATCTTCAGATTTCTTCAACAAGGTTGTGGTGATTTTAGGAAATTTTCATGTTTATTCATCTTTTGTTGTTCATTTCATTTCATTTCTTCATTAAAGGTTTGATTACCAATTTGGGATTTGACCAAGGAAAATCCCTATAACCTAACCCTTAACCATTTTCCCCCTTTTGCATGTGTGTTTGCCAAATTGTGTATCCAAATTTTTGAAGCAATTAGGTGTCGAAAGGTGGAAAAAACTCAAAAAAGTGTTTCAAGTCATCTACAACCTATTTCAAGCTTGGAGACAACCTATAGTCTATTTTCTGCATATTTTACTTTGTCAACCCAACAAAAAGACAAGTGTAGATCTGGAACTACAAAATTGGTCCTTGATTTCACATAATTTTGGGAGGGGATTGATTTTTCATCAGTGGTGAATGAGTCCCATCTTAAGGATGGAAAACTATATTATGTCATATTTCATATCTCAACAGCTAGAAACCAGCTTTTATGACTTTTTGCTAGTAGTAGGACTAATTCGCCATCACTGGAAAATGAGTCCCATTCGTGATTTTCAATGATCTTTGTCAGCACTGAGGACACTCTAGATTCATCGTCAAATCCCCAGCCGCACTCTATTCAGTCTTGTTTATTTCTATTTGCATTAGTTTACTTCTTTATTGCATTTTTTTCATATCACACTGTGTTTACAAACATTGCACATTTCTTAGGGTTTACATTCATAATCAGTCAATTAGTTCATTTAGTTGCACTTAGATCATCTCATATATTCTAAATTACATCACATATCCTCATTTGAGTGAACCAAATTAATTTTAGGTGGTCTATCTCTCTCCTTTTAGCTGAAAGATCCTAAGAGTGCAATAGTAGCACATAGACCCCACCACAAATTCAATGGTTCATTATAAAATTTGTGAATGGAAAATTATTTAGGTCTAGTCTTACTCTCATCAATTACAAGCTTATCCAAAAGGTTCACACTACACACTTTAAGGACCGAGCCATTGTCAACAAGGGTTCTCTTTATTGTTGTCATTTTAATAATGGCTATGATCATGAAAGGATCATATTTTTTTTTAACTTCCAAGGAGGGTAACTCACTTTCATTAAAAAAGTATCTAGATTAACTACATTCATTCCTTGAAAAAGGGCTTCCACATCATTTGAGGTTGCACTAGGGGAAGTTGTAGCCTATTGCAATGCATTTTAAAGCATATTATGATAACTAGGTGAGGCTTGAATAAGATCCCATAAAGATATTATGTATTAGGAGTGTTTTTAAATTGTTCAATAAGATCATACTCCTTTCCACTATGTAGAGGAAAATGAGGAGAAGTGGGAAAAATAGATTGAGGTAATGGCAATGAAGTGGGAGTGGTTTGTGGTGGCCTATTGTTCCTTGTATTATATGTGTGAGAAGTGGTGTTATAACTTAGTTGTTGTGAAACATTGTTACTATATAGTTTCCTTTTAAGTGGTTCTAAGAGAACCACAAGTTTATTTTGAACTTGTGGTTATTGTGAGGGTGGATGGAGGATAAGAACTAGTTCAGGAGAGCGCTTCAAGGGATATCTAATGTGCATAACCTAAAAAAACATATCCTTATTTTAATGATATCTTACTATAGAGGAATCTAATGTCACTTCATCATCTTCATCTAAGGAAGCCACATTACTATTGTTTGAAAGATATGTATTTATTCTATCATTCTCTTGCACCATGATATATTCCTTACTATGATACCTTTTAGGAGAGGAGAAAATAATTTTTTTATCATATTCTATGGTTAGATTTTGTAAGATACCTTCATCACAAGTAAGGAAAGCATCAAGAGAAGAATAACTATGCTTTTCTTTCTTACTAATTATTGGTTCCTTTTGATCAAATAGATCTTTCCAAATATTAGGAGAATTAGAAAAGGGAGAAACAAGGTCCTCATGACTCTCAATAATAGTATCTTCTAACACCAAACTCTCTTCTTTACAAATGGGACAGATATTAGGAGATGAACAAATATGATTTTCATGGTTATCTACACTTACATCCCAATGTTCTATAATGTCTTCCCAAGTAAGAGAGTTAGGAGAAGAGAATAAAATAGGATTGTCATAACTCTCAATCATTGGATCTCTTAACACCAACATATCCTCTTGAAAAATGTGATTTTCATGATTTTTCATGATTGCATCCTCTTTCACTAAAGCATTATCATGAGTAGGAGAGATGTTAGGAGATGGACAGAGACTAGGTAAAGTAATGTTAAGAAATGCATCAATGATATGATATTCTCATGTCATTATATCTTCCCAAGTGGGAGGAGGAGAGGGACAAAGAAGACTTTCATGAATCTCAATGATTGTATCTTCTTTCACTAAGAAACCTTCGTCACCAATAGGAGAGATATTGGGAGAAGAACAATTATGGTTTTCATGATTACCTATGCTTTTATCTTCTTGCATCTTAACATCCTCATACAAGGGAGAGAAAATAGGTTTTGAGTGAGGTATAGGAAATGTGATATTAAGGATATTTTCAATGGTTTGATTCTCTTGCTCTAAGATGCTCTCAAAAGTAGGAAAGATAGTTGAAGGATGGCTAACATGTTTCTTAATGAGCTCATTTTTATGCTCTAAATTGAACTCATAAGAGCAGATGTTGTACACATACAATCCATTATTAACCATATCCAAACCACATCTCTTAATAGGAAACATGCTAACATGAAAGATAAACTATCCCACTTATGTAATGCTTCAAAAATGTAAGCAAATGAGATATAGACCTGAAGAATTTTTTCTACTAATATTGTTTTGGAATGATTTAAAAATGACTACACTAAATGGATGTTTAGACCTAGATGCATAAAACATAAATTTATGAAACTTTCCAAATTGATACTATAGGTTACCAATAGGGCTAGGAAGTGTAGAAAACCACTAAAAAGCTAAGAAACATTTTCCTTTCCAGGCCTCCAATGACTCATTTTCCTAGGGTTGAATAGGTCCTAGTACAAGGTTTCTTAAATTTGAAAAATGCAATTTCTAAGTGATTAGATGTGCTCTCTATTCAAGAGCTAAGTCTTGTTATTATATAACAAAAATTTATATGATTTAGTGACCTAATGCAAGTAAAATTAATTACAAATGAACTATATGACACTTTTTGAAATGTATTTTTGATCCAATTTTCAAATATGAATGATGAAAAGTACACTAATATGAAAACACTATGCAAAATCAGTCTAACATAATGCAATTTTTTTAAAAAAATTAGATCTAAGATGAATAAAAAACAATTTTATACCTAAAATGGAAGGAAACTTTATGCCAAATTTGGAATCCTTGAAAGCAATTAATTAATGAAAATCCTAGATCTAGGGGTTGAATGCACTCCAAATCATAAATTAGAATGTTCAAAACTCGGGTTCACCAAAATGAAACATAGGAAAATGGGTGTAGGAGTTCAAACACAGGTTTTTATACAAAATTTGGGATGTTTCACCAAACTTTCTAAAAATAAAAAGGGAAAAATGAGTGAAATGACCTATTATTTATACATATGTTAACATTAATTCCTAAAATTCAAATATTACAAGTTGACATGTGAATATGCATTTGAAATAATTGAAGTGTCAGCAAAAACATAACTTAAATTAGGATCCTAGGTCAACGCGAGGACCCATTCACCAAATGGGACCTAGGTCACTCACCTAGGACACACATTCTAAAATGGTAAGTGTTATGTCATGGAATTTATGAATGTCGGGTTTTCTCCTTCGTAAATTGCAATTAATTAAGATTGGATTTTAAATAAAGGGGACAATTAAGCAAAATTAACATGAATTAATAAATAAAGCCTTAGATGAGTGTGAAAGTGTAAAGATAAACTTTACAACACCAAAATTAAGGCACAATTAATTCCATTTTATTAAGTAAGTTCTTAAACTTAATGTGAATATGTAAACAACATATTACAACACTAAATTAAGTCATAATTTGTAGTCCTTTTATTATTAATATTTCCCAAATTATGTGTGAAAAAGGGATACCTTTTCCTACACTACAAGAACGATGACTATGAAACCTTTGATGACCTAGTGAGTTCCATTCTGGATGATATGCTACATAAAGTCGGCATCCGCTACACTAAGCCTTGGTGTGCAAAATATTTTCTTCTAGGTGGTATGCCATTATTGAGCCTAAGCTCGCCAACTTTGCTTTGTGTATTCTTTTTCAAGGCCCACCGATGGGGTCTTGAGATTCTCACATGGGGGTCCATTACCCTTGTTTCCCTTTTTGTGGGTAGGTTGAGTCATATAAGCATCTCTTCTAGTTTTACACTAGAGCTCAATAGTTGTGGAAATAGATTCATGATTTCTTTAAGCCATTTCAGCCAAAGCCTTTCTCTTGGCATATGTTTTTTGTTGGGAGACTCTCCTAGAATCCTTACTAAGTATACCAAAATTTGTCACACTTTCAGGGTGGAAATCCTCTTTAGTATTTGGAAATATAGTGTAACAATCAAAATAGGGTGCCCCACCTTTGAGGATATGGAGCACAATGGTAGAGTTCCTATTTCACACTTGTTACACTCAAGGAAACCTTAGAGATCTCAATCTAAATGTAGAAAGTGTGAAAGATATCTTTCAATGAGGTACACTAGGGTGTGATTATAGATGAAGGGAGGATTTTCCACCAAGCTAGTGCTTGGAAAGACAAGAGATGAATGAATCATGCAAAGTACCATGGAAAACCTAACTGGATGACCTTGAAAATGAAATAGAGATGCAAAATATCAAACTAGAAATGAACAAAGGTGCACTTGGGAGAGTGGTGAGGTCAAGACAAGCTTCAAAAATAGGAAAACTTGTTGTTTGATGCCCACTAGGATTCATATGCTAGTCTAGGTGAATTAGTCCTAGACTAGGGTTTTTGGGCCAAAACTAGAATATGATAATGTGTGATCTGAATCTCCTAAAACTTGAAAAATGTGTTGTACTAGGACTCACATAACACAATTTTTGTATCAATTCCACTGTAATTTTTAAAGGGTTTAGATCTAAGTTAGGTCTCCAATCTTTGCTCTTCCTTCCACACTTTTTTTCCAAGTGAGAAACCCTGATTTGCAATGTGTAGCTGACTTTCTATGAAGATAGAAACCTTGTGAAAACTTGATGACTTTATTCAAAATTTTAGCCATATATTCAAAGGATCTTCAAGCTCACAAGACATCTAGATCTACAATTAAACATGTAGGGAGAGAGAAAAACTTGTTGATTATTAGGAAATAGGGTTTTTCCTTGGTCAAATACCATTTAGGTAATTAAACCTTGTGATAAAAAATGAAATATGAAACATGAATAATGATACCTTGAATGATTTCATGATATGTAAATAAAAAATCTTACATGAAGTGGCCATGTAGAATGTAGATCTTGATCTTGAACTCAATGGATCTTTAATGCTACATTACAATAGTAGCTCAACAATATGCTTGATACTTGATGACCTTGACATGATGATGGATCTTGAATTGCTAAAGCAAATGATGAAGAATTCTACCCTTGAATTCCTTGGAAAGGCTCTTGCAAACTCTCTTGATGCTCTTGTGAAGTCTTCGAATGCTTAAATATTCATGGCTTAGGTTAATATCATGAATGCTTAGTTGAAATAATGATTTGGGACCTTATTTATATGGGAAATCCACCCAACCTATTGTTATTAGATTCTAGATGCCGAAATTCATGAAATTTTAAGTTAAAACCAAGATTTATTGCTCATACCCCCAAAAAGGGGATAATTGGGACTCATATACAACTTATGGGGTATAGGTCCCATACGGATGGGACTCATACACCCAAGGTGGCATGTGGATCCCACCAAGCTTTTTCAAGTGTAGAAAATGTTGGGGAGCAAGAAAATTAAGTTTATTTGTTGATCTTGTCAAGATTTTGGTTGAAATATTCCTTTGGATGAATAATATAAGGTCTTAGGGGCCTATTAATGATGAAATTAAGGTTATAAATGAAAAATGGCCCAAACATTAATGTTAAGGTGTAAATAAATACACTTTACAACATTAAATTAAGGAAAAAATAGGTTAATTTAGCTTAAAAGGGACCTAAATCTAATTTGAATGTGTAAAAGACATTACAACACTAAATCAAGGAAAAATTAGGTTCATTTTAATGTTATTGATTCCCAAACTAAGTGTGAAAATGTAGAGAAATATTTTTTCCATCATTACAAATAGAAATGCCTACATTTTTTTTCACAACCAAATTGATAAATTTATTTCTTTATATTCTAATGCCATTAATTTTTTTAGTGTTCTTTTGTAGGTTTAAGTACAAAGAAAAAAAGTCACACTTGAATTTTCTCACCTTCAAGAGATTCTAGACTACTAGGGTAATTCCCCTTGGACTATGGCTCACATGCCTGTGTATCCCACCTCTTATCAGGGTTGATCGCCTTCACGGGGCTAGTAGTGAAGTGGCTCCACCAATGATTTTTCCCCCATTGTCAGTCTCCTCCTCATCATGGATCTCACCCTTGTAGGTAATCACCCTATCCTCCTCCATAGGCTGACCTAGGGTGGCCTTCTGGAGGAGCAGAAGGGGGTGGAAGTGGAACTTTTGGGTTTCCTTTTGGTGATGCTTTTGTAGGTAGTTCTAGTTGGCCCAATGATACCTCTAAGTGGCTGCCACATTTGGATCTAGTAATTTCACCTCATTGTGAAGATAAAGATAAAGAGAATGAGAAATATGATGATGTTTGGGCTCCCCCTGATGTCACTCTTAACCCCTCTATTGAATGGGGAAAATCAGATGATAAGGACCTACCACCCTCTGTTGGCATTGCTATGACCATTTAATGGCATTTTTTTATTTCTATTATTGTAATGTTTTCAAATTTCTGGGAATGGCCCAAGCCTCTTTGACTTTCTAATCTTTGTCCATGTGATTTTTGAGGTGTGTCTTCTTACCACCCACTTTTTTGTTAGAATATGTGTATTTATATCTTTTATTAATATAGAAATATATGCTTATTCATAAAAAAACCTCCTTTAGATTCCTGTTGTACAAGTACACTTGTGGAAACCTACTTATAGAGATCATGTGTAATAAACTAGGCTTCACCAAATTATAGGTCCTCATCTATTTTACTTATCCTATTTGCATGTCATTTTTCCATGTCTTCCACCTAGTCCATTTTGTACCTTTTTATATACAAGGGACAAGTGACTACATCCTATTTTGGAATAAGTATTTCTCTATGCCTTTTGGCCAATTTAGTGAGTAGAATACCTTTTATACTCAAAAAGTTACAATTTCCATGAATCTTCTACTACCCCATCAATAAACACAAAGACCAAACAACAAGTCCCTTCAAAAATCAAGCTACAAAATTGAAACATGCACTTTCAATGATTTATTTTATAAATCTACATTAATCTCAACAATATAGAGTCAAATCCATATTTTCCTATAAAAAAAATATCCTTTTAATCCATGGCTTGTCTTCTATGGGATGTTTTCTTCCCTAAACTTGGTGTGTTTAAATGGGATGCTTCCTTTCTTGCATCAAACATGATCCAATTCCATCCTTTAGTCCTTTTCACACCTTGGCATGATATAGTACTATTGTGTTTTAGTTGAGAGTTGCTTCTCTTTTCTATTCTTTATCTTTATTATTTTTATATTTTTATATTTTTTTTTTTTTTGAACCACACTATGCCTAGTCAATGTCACCATGATTATTTAATATAATGGTGTATTTTGAATAATATACATCAGAATAATTTCTATTGTTTATTTTCTCTAGTTTGATGGTTCTCTCATTATGAAATGAGAAAGATCATTAAACTCTTAGTGAGTGTTGGAATATTATCTTATCTATTGTTTTTTTGAGATTTATTTCATACATTTGATACATTGTCACCTTGATCTTATATGCCTTAGTGCATAACATCCATTTCCATATTGAATAATGTTTTTTAAACTCAAATACAACATAGTACATCATGATCTTCATGCTTAGTCATGTCTGGTCGCAGCCACAAAAAGGATATGAAAATCACAGAAAAACATATCCTAGGAATTGGACATTCCAATAGGTGACTAATATCTTTTCATGGTCATTAATTTACTTGTCAAACTAGGGAACATATACTTCAAATGGAGTGGCACTGTATGTGCAATAAGAACCAGTTCCAGTCACACCTATTGAAAATAAACACTTGGAAAAAAATTCTACCTACATTACAGGGAGGTAATGCAAGGTTCTCTAAACTCAACCATAATTAAACCAAAGCAGAAATCATAATAGCTATGACTGAGAAACAAACTATGAACTAGCCTTATGCTGTAGGAATAGACACAGGGATGGATTCTCAATGCTGTAGGAACAATATAAGATTGAGTTTGTACAAAAACTTCAAAAATGAAATCTAACTTATGATCAACAGAAAATGAACGACTAACTAACTAACTATAGATACTTAGTAAGTGGGCCCCCTTAGCAAGCATCAACTAATTATGCAAATACTGAGCTGATAACTTCATCAAATTTTATTCATAAACTCAGAATGGTGTACATTGTTCTGTTCATATGAAAATTAACAAAAAACTCTATCTCTTGTCATACATACTCTACTTTTTATTATCATACTAAATTCTATAGGATATCCTTTTTTATCTCACTATGCTTGCTCACTCGCACATGAGGAACACTTATTTAAATCAGGAAAACAACTAACTAACTCACCCTAATAGAGAAAGACGTGGATGTAAATGTATCTTGGAATCGAGGAACAAACTAAATAAATGAACTTATCTGCTCAACACGATTTAGAGAGAATTCAACATTCCACTCTTTCCAAATTAATTGACATTTAAATTCCTTCCCAACAATTTCGGTCAAAGAGTCTTTGCCAGAATAAATTCCTTGAAGTCGTGCAGGAAATGGACTTTACTACAAGGCTGAGATCAGTTGCGCTTGAATCATTCATACTTTCTTCAACAACCTATGAAACACTAGGAAACAAAAACGAAAGGAAACATGCATGGCAGCTACACGATAGTCATTTATTACTCACATATCAAATTTACTTCATTATTCAAAAAATACATGTGTTATACTAGTCATTTGGGAAGTCAAACAAGGCAATAAATATAGACATATCAACATGATAGGTTGCATGAATATAAAAGTGTATTGCCACAGGATATCCCCCAATAAAAGGTTTCTAAAGAGTTAAACAACCATGAACAACAAAAGTAAGGGTATTAAAAGTACACCATGATACCCAAATTATGAGCATATTTTGGGCTCATCATTTTCCCCCTACTTAACCTAATGCTGGTCCTCCAGCATTAAACTTTCTAGTGGTCTCTCTGAAATCAATGGTTGAGGCATGACCCTAAAATGATGTTCCAAATTTGTAATAAAAACCTCTGAAACTCTGCCACCTTTCATACCTACGAGCTTCTGTATCTTCATTAATATTTGTAACTTGGTAGGGATAAAGAGGCCACATTAAAATCGGAGGTCAAAATGTTATTAGAAACCATAATTCAAACCTCTTCTAAAAGAGTTCTTAAAAATTCACTAGCAGCTTCCTCATTGAAAGAATCTAACCTCAGTAAATAGTTTAGCCAACCACAATTATTGAATGCCTACATTGTTTGAGGATTTTATGTTAAGACCTCATGAGCTATAGGCTCATGTCTTACCAATTGACCACCCATATTCACAAATTACCTCTACCGAGATTCTAAAATCTCAAATCATTTCTAAAAATTCAAAAGAAAATTCTTCTGCTCTGCTTCTTTTTGCTTCTTTCTGTCTTGCCATCACTTTTCTCTTCTTTTCCAAGAATGACTCAGAAGATAATTGCATGTAATGATTATAAGAACTACTCATATCAAGCAATTAATATTGTTTAAGATAAAACACAGCCATATTTGGAAAGTTCAAGAAGAATAAAAATATCTTATTAGTTGTGACAGTGACATAATAAAAGGTTTGAAATGGATTACCCCACCCCGTACTTAAAAGTTGACATGTGTCCACACATGGGTGAAAGGACAGGCGAAGCATGGGTGAAAAAGACTGGTATCTACATAATAGTTGTTGAATAAATGAAATAAATAAATAATGTGATTAAGAGAAGATATCGTGTACCTTTCAATTAATGCTCATACGTGCTAGGAAAATCACAGCGCACATGAAATGATGGCTGGAATAGAAACTATGAATGAGGTGGTATGGAAAGATGGATGACGTGGAAGAAAAGAGAATGAATGGCGATGATGAAGGACAAAAAAGAAAAAGGGCTCCCTTAAAAAGGAAACCTTTATTATGGGCATGTAACATGGAATTTAAAGAGATGTTGTAGGAGAAAGATTGAAGCCTTTCATTACAGGTGCTGAAGGAGGTGGCATGAGGGCCTGAGGTTGTGGCTACTGAAACTTTAGGGAGCCAGGGGATTGGTTCTACCATTGTTGTGGACTTCTCCATTGAGGATTTTGCTGCCAGTTACCTAGAGGTGGAGTCCATTTTCCTTGTGCAACAAAGAATACTTGGTCATCATCACTATCTACCATCTTAAAATCAGTAGGTAATTGCTTAGCCTCCAGGTTAGCCACCATCTTGCATCTACAGTCACGTTTCTTCTATCTATAATGTGGATAGAACTTAGCCAAGATTGCTTCAACTTCCTCATGTTTCTTCCAAGCTTGCATAGTATCCAACTGTGTAGCCATGTTGTTTATGATATCCTGCTTGAAATATGATAGCAAAATTGTGATCTCCATCCATGAAACTCCATTAGTAGAGGACTTTCCCACTGTGGCTTGATGACCTCTACCCTTCTTAACAATTGCTCAAGAGTAGTTGAGACATATTTTCTTGATATCATCCCCAGGAAGTTGGGTTATATCACCTCCTCCCATCAGGTCCAGGGCGTCTATACAAGTATCACCAATTCCCCTTAGAAAAAGTAGTTTATGAGATTCTTCATTGAGAGTATGGTCTGAATTCTTTTTTAGGGAAAACAAGAATCTTGAGATATAGTCTTCCAGGCTTTCATCCTCCTTTTGTTGAATTCTGAATATATCATCTCCCTTACTACCACTCTTACAATATTCCTTGTATTTCTCAAGGAATTTTGTTTGCATGGCTACCCAACTATCAACAACACCTCTTCACAAACTCATGAACCATCTAAGGGATCCTTCCTTCAAAGTGGAAGGAAACAACTTTAGCCTGTGAGCATCTAAAGTGTAATCATAGCTGTGACAAAGGATATCAAACTCAAACAATAAAGTTTTTGGGTCCTCCGTAACTAGGCCATAGAACTTTGCAAATAATGAAGAAGGAATATTTTTAAGGTTATCAATATCTTGCTGGGCAACAATGGGAAACTCAAAAGTAGGAGGTGGATTAGGTGGATTACGTGCCATATTTGCTTGCTGAAGTATTAGAGCAAATGGATTTTCCTCAAGTTCTTCATTAGCTGGGTAAAATGGTAATTCAATAAATAGGTTTTTAGGGAGGTACCTTCCTAGAGCGTCTCTTCTTCTATGCATGCAATATAATGAAAGGTGAATTGAAGGATTTTGAAAATTCTTGAATAATAGACTAAACTACTGCTAAAAATGACTTCTGATAGGTTCTTAGCTTGACACCATCCCCAGCAATGGCACCAAAAATGGTCATGCCCACAAAAGGATATAAAAATCTTGAAAAAACCTATCCTAGGAATCGAACATTCTAGTAGGTGACTAATATCTTTTCATGGTCGTTCATTTACTTGTCAAACCAGGGAACATATACTTGAAATGGAGTGGCAGTGTATGTGCACTAAGAACCAGTTCTAGTCACAACCTATCAAAAATAAATACTTGGAAAAAAATTCTACCTACATTACAGGAAGGTAATGCAAGGTTCTGTAAACTCAACCATAATTTAACCAAAGTAGAAATCATAATAGCTATGACTGAGAAACAAACTATGAACTGACCTTATGCCACAAGAACATAAACATGGATGGATTCTCGATGCTGTAGGAACAATATAAGACTGAGTTTGCACAGAAACTTCAAAAATGAAATCTAACTTATGATCAATAGAAAATGAATGACTAACTAACTAACTACAAATACTTACTAAGTAGGCCCCCTTAGCAAGCATCAACTAATTATGCAAGTACTGAGCTCAGAACTTCATCAAATTTTATTCATAAACTCAGAATGGTGTACATTGTTATGTTCATATGAAAACTAACAAAAAAATCTGTCTCTTGTCATACATACTCTGCTTTTTATTATCATACTAACTTTTATATGATATCCTTTTTTATCTCACTATGCTTGCTCACTCGTGCAGGAGGAATACTTATTTAAATTAGGAAAACAACTAACTAACTAGCCCTAACAGAGAAAGACGTGTATGTAAATGTATCCTGGAATCGAGGAATAGACTAAATAAATGAACTTATCCACTCAACATGATTTAGAGAGAATTCAACATTCCACTCTTTCCAAATTAATTGACATTTAAATTCCTTCCCAACAATTTCACTCAAAGAGTCTTCGCAAGAATAACTTCCTCAAAGTCATGTAGGAAATGGACTTTACTGCAAGGCCGAGATTAGCTGCGCTTGAATCATTCATATTTTCTTCAACAACCTGCAAAACACTAGGCAACAAAAGTGAAAGGAAACATGCATGGCAACTACACAATATTCATTTATTAATCACATATCAAATTTACTTAATTATTCAAAAACTACATGCGTTATACAAGTCATTTGGGAAGTCAAATAGGGTAATAAATATAGACATATCAACATGATAGGCTACAAGAATATAAAAGTGTATTGCCACAGGATATCCCCCAATAAAAGGTTTCTAAAGAGTTAAACAACCATGAACAACAAAAGTAAGGGTATTAAAAGTACACCATGATACCCAAATTATAAGCATATTTTGGGCTCATCAATGTCTACATTACATTCATCCCTTAATAATTTTTTTTACATTTTCCATCATTCATTTGAAATTTCTTTCTTCATATTCTTTTATTTCGAGAGATCACCAATGTATTTTGTACATGGATAACATCTAGAGGCTACATAAATCAATCAATCATTTCATCTTTTTTTTTTCCACTTCTTACTCAACTAGGGCATATCATCATTATCATCCTCATATATTCTATTGTTTCTTCTCAAATAATTTTATTTTCTTTCAAAACATTGTCAGTTCTTACATTTTTTTTAAGGAGTAAAATATAGACACTAAAATTACTCACCACATTGGTTAACTCAATATTCATTTAAAAAGTTATTCTTCATGTATTAGTAAAGTCATCCTTTGAATAGAAACTTATCGATCACAAATATCTATGGAGGCAAATAATTAATTGTTATCTCATTGTGGATTAAAAATGGAAAATTTCTTTTTTTCATTTGAATTTCAAGACAATCTATTAATTTGGTTCCTTCATGTGATACTGATTTCTTAATTGAATTGTCCTTAAAAAGTCAATATTTAAGATAACTCCCTTATAATTTTCTCAATCACTCTTACACAGATCTACTATATCTAAATCCATACTCATTAAAATCTAGTAACAATATACATATATTAAATATTAATATATATAAAATATGCTGCCAGTAATCATTATTGAGGCGTCTATTATTAGACTATATATTTAAGTTGCTATATTTAATTGTGAAATTGATAATTAATTAAATTATAGTTATTATGTCATATAAATGAATTAAATAAAAGTACACATTCATATTAAAATAATTCAACAATCAAAGACTAAAATTTAAATATAGCAGTAATCTTTCTATTGTATTCTTTTTATTTGTACACACAAACTATTTTATATTGTAAAATTAAATTCAATTGCAAAAACTAAAAATTTCAAAATAACAAAATAGATTATTTATGATCAATACTAACCATAAAAGTTTCATGAAATTTTATTTGAACATCTATGAATCTTTTAGCTTATATCTGATTATCTCTTAAAAGAAAGTCACCAACAGTTGCAAGCAAACGCCCTTTAATTTAGAAGGAGCCGATTTCAAAAATCTGGTCATGTAAAGGTGTGGCTTTGAATGTAAAAATGGAAATAAGACAAGATTCAAAAATAAAAAAAAAAGAAAAAGAAATGATAAGATCCAATCTTCTCCCAGCCTTCCTTCTTTTTAAAGGAATGAAAGAAATGCAACAATTTTTTTTCATCTCTGCACAGAGAGGGCAATCGAATTAGATTCAACACTCTTAGAATATCAAATCTTCTTGTATCATCAACCAATGCTTCAAAAATAAACAAAATCTAGAAGTTAGAAAGAAAAGCAAAAGGTTCAAGACAAATTTGAAATCCTAATTCTCCATATACAACCCTCCGTTTAAAAAGAAAAGCCAACACACTAAGTTTTAAGAAAAAAACCCTATAGTAAGCACTATAAAGCTTGGAGAGGATAGACCATATATGGTGCATGTTCTTAAGAAACACTTGGGGAACACCCTATAGATAGCTCTAGAATGGTCACCAATAGTATTAAAATGAAGACCAATACACAGTGCAGGCTAGTCCCACTATGATATTTGATAGAATTAAATGTTTCTCTTACTATGAAAGATTTTTTTGTGAATTTTCTGAAAATGAGAGTTGAAATATGTTCTGTAATACCTCTGTGAATCATAGCTGGGGTTCACCGTTGTTGATGTTTAGAGTTTGGTATTCTAAAACTTTATAGCACTTTTTCATACAATACTTTTAACTCTTTTAAAAGTAATGTCAATGAGTTTTGAATGTAACCTGACTGTCAAAGAAAAATGCGTGAGAGAAATGTTGATGCAAGAGGTTGAAGTGGAATGTAAAGAGAAACCAATCCAGGCCCCAATGTCTTATTGAACCACGTAAGAAGGCCATAGTTAATTGCTGATGCCACAACGCCCTGCAATCAGTAATACAATTAAACTCATTACATTAGAATAATAACAGAAATAATATTTAATTTATATTCCCATTAGAGAATGAACTACAGTAACAACTCTCATAAGCTAATGAAGGGAGATGCAATGAAATATGCATATAAAGAGAAGCATATCCATGTTAGCATACAGTAAATACAACAGCTACCATCTCTGAACGTGTCAAAACCCAGTCTGACAATTCATGGGCTGAAATTATTCCAGTTAGGACCATCAACTTAGAACCAAAAAGGTAGGCATATGCAGTTAACGACAAGCTAGCGGGATACCTTCTAAGAATGGGTGCCTGTAGAAGGAAGGAATTAATTAATACATCCACCTTACCCATATCGCACCTTAATTCTATAAAAAGATATGTTGTTCAATAGTTCTTAAAGATTTTTTTAAACTTACATCTCAAGGTGAAAAATTAAAAATATCAAAATGGCATTTGATTGAATAAGCATTATGGAATAAAGCAGGCTATCCACAACAGCTTCACTATAAACCATTTGGAAGTACAAATATTAAATTGAAAAGCGGGAAAAAGTCTGATGACATAACTAAAATCATTACGAAGTTTGAAAATATTAGTTTCAACCATACATACAACCGTTATTTGATGCAAACAAAAGTAAAGTTTTTCCTGTCAAACATGGTGTGTAAAATTTCCAAAATACCATATTATTATTATTAGAAGTTTTAGCAATGCAGCAAACAGTGATAGACTAAAGCCAGAATTACAGATAAATTATTAAATGGACATTCCAAAGGACTTTCCAGGATCAAGTCAAAGCCAAATTGAGATGGGGGGATGCAGAATCTGTTTCTTAGCAGCTACAAAATCAATGCCTTAGAAGTTAAGATAGATAAAAAACCAAAGGAATGGTCATCTGAAATACACTATTATACAGTCAAAAGTATAAGGATAAGCTTATAATTGTCAATAATTTACTGTTTATGGCGCTGGATGTTTAATTTGTATTATTCAACTCATGAATCAAGATAACATTTCCCTCCGTATATAGACTCTTATATGAGTTTGGTAAAATATTTCTCCATTGAGTCTAAATCAACTAAAATATATGATATTTTATAAGGTCAGATAATTTATGTTTGAGCAAGCACTATCTAGGAGACTAGTCTTACAAAGGACTTTCAAAGATACCAAATACCATCCCAATCCAACCAAACAAACAAAATTATTAACATTAGAAAAATGTATCAAAAGTAAACAATAAACTATAAAGAATAAGATAATAGATGAAAAGAAAAATATGAAACAATCTTACTTAAAAGGTTAAAAATTAGTGGAATGGAGAATTAAGATTATAAATAAATGTGATTATACGATGAAAAGAAACTTAATACAATTTAAATAACAGGCAGCTCACATCCTTAAAGGAATCTCTTATCCTCTGAGCACCGATGTTATTATAGTGTATTAATACAAGAGTTATGAATAAAGAAACATAATGACATATTTTAGAATTTTCCAAGTAAATTACAATATGAACAGAAACATTATTGACAACACAGTTTGACAAAATTTTCACAGTATTTCCAATAGCACAAAATCACACTCAACGATCCATAACGTCTCTCCAAACTCTATTTATTCCAGGAAAGAAAAATTAAATTCATAGCCACAAGATTGAACATACCTACCTACCTGTAAGGCTACGTAAGTCGCCATTCATAGGCAATTCCCTATCAGACAAATAACACCGACATGCCAAGTCTCAAGCCCCCATTCCATTAAAGCTGTTGCTAACCAGCCAACAGGCTCTGGCTGAGGCATGTCATTTATTTCACTTTGTGCTATTGAATCCGAGTTTGCCTGCCCAAATACAACTGGGCCTCTGAAAATTGACATAAATACTCTGTGCTGCTTAAGACAAGTAACAATCTGATAATTTATTGGAATTTGACACAATCCCAAGACAAGTTGAATCATCAGAATATGAGAATCAGGATGTTAGCAATTCTCACCCCGCGAAGGCAGCTAACATAAATGTAAAGACAGGAATTGCAGGCTGTATGATAGCTGCATAGGTTGGATTAGTATAATTGAGGCCTATAATGAATAGAAGCTGGTTTCCAAATACCTTGTTGAGAACAGCAACTAATGCTTTACATAATTTTTCCAAGAGAAAATCCATGTGAAGTTATAAATGCACACCGAAAGAAATATTTCTGGTCATCATCTTTACCCACTATATCTAAATCCATACTCATTAAAATCTGGTATTATGCTAGTAAATTGAATCCACACCCGAACAGAGCTAAATTAACATGAAATTCAAGATTTACATTGAAGTAATTAGATTAGAAATTGTTTTGATTTTTGTTTTATGTTTAAAATTATTTATAATTCTTATCTTTCAATTTCTTGCACACAGAAAAAATAATAAAATTAAAGGTTTTACCATATTTATATTCATTAGATGAAATTATATAAAAAAATTACTTACGTAATTAAATTGTTTTTTGTTTATCATTATTTCAGTAAATATTTGTAACATTCTATTTGTTCTCAAAGTGATTTGTTGGGTATAGATATACTCATGGACCTTTCTTCATATGTTTATCCATATTATTAATAGTGAATTATAAAATATGAAATCATGAACCATTACAAAAAATAATTTATCCATATTAATAGTGAATTATAACATTTGTTTTCATATATTTATGATCAAAATGGTTTATTATCTTGACTATTATATTTAAATTCATTATTATGAATCTTA
Source organism: Sequoia sempervirens (assembly GCA_007258455.2). Taxonomy (NCBI): domain Eukaryota; kingdom Viridiplantae; phylum Streptophyta; class Pinopsida; order Cupressales; family Cupressaceae; genus Sequoia; species Sequoia sempervirens. Next base: position 26,756 of record VDFB02337726.1, read on the forward strand.
ATAGTCATTGTAGAATAATTAATCTAATTAAGAGTGTTATAAAATTGAAAAAAGTGTAAATTATATTTACATTTACAACCATAATAATATTTATAAGCATTTCATTATTATATTGTTTCAAAATATTTATATGTCAAAATGTATATGGGATTTTAGAAATAAATAAATTTGTAAAAATAATATTGATCTTTTTATTATTATTAAAATTATAAGAGTTAAAAACAATATTCCAATCTAAGGTTAGGCTAAGTTGAAATGTTTCTTAAACAAACTCATTAAAATTTCCAATAATTAACATTATATTAAAGGAATGGCTCATAATTCATAGGATGTCTAATATATTTTTTTCCCAATGTTATATTTATTATAGATAAGTTATTCACTCATTCTTACTATCATTTATCAGAAATATGTGGTCCTTTAAAATTTATTCTGGAATTTTATTTATGAAAAATTAAATATTCTTTAATTATAATTACATGATTTTGTTTATAGTGTTAAATTTATTTATAAACATTAAAAATATACATATAATTTTAATTTTGAAGGAAAACTAAAATAATTTAGGTTGTAGATTGATTATTTTTTAGATTTAATTTAGCTATTAGATATGCAAAATCAATTATTATATATTAGAATAAAATTTTGAAAATTTTATTCTTTAATAATTTATTATAATGGTTAATAAAATTCATTCAAAGTTACCTAAAAAGTGTAATAATATCTTAATATTGATCATGTTATATATTTTTGGAAGAAGTAGTTTTGGAGTTAGAATTTGAAAAAAAAAAAAAAAGATGTAAGGAAATATATATAATCATCTGTAGATTTTTCACCATAGAAATTCAAAGCCCTTCCTAACAAATATTTTTATAAATTTAATTCTACATTATATATCATACAAATTAATTCATTATAAAAAAAATTATTTGTCATTTATAATTAATGAAAAAATTATTAAAATACTATAATACTTTATTGATTATTCTTTATTCTAAACTTCATTTAACTTTTACCTTTATTTCCTTTATCTTAATCTCAACTTGACTGATTGAATTCATATATATCCACCAGTGTTATTGTCATATAATTATTATTCTTATAATATATATATATTTGATAAAATGGAAATATATAATTTTTTATCAAAAATAATTAAATGAATAATATTATATTTTCATAATTATTAGATTTAAGAGATATCTAAACAACAATCTTGCAGGTTTAGAAAAAGATCGAATATTTTTTGTTTAAAAAAATACAGTATAAATGTTAACTATTCACTTGAGAGTTCAAAATCTCTCTATGTACACCTCATAGATATAATCTCATATTTTACAGATTTAAAAAGATAAATTTACAGTATACATTTAAAAATCAATCTCCACACCAAATGCCTACGGTTTTAGCGCCTGCGTTTACAGCTCCTATTTACATCTGCAAAATCAATCTCACCTATTAGCACATAAAATCGAGTCCAAAATACAAAAAGAGAGTCAAAATCAGCTAAAAATTTCCTACATACATACCTAGATAATCATATGGATCACAACAATGTGATCCTCTTTTTCTTTTCCGATCTTCCGTGAAGACGTCTTCCATGATGACGTCTTCGATAATGACATCTTCGAAGAAGATATCTGCCATGACGACATCTTCCCCGTCCATAAAAACATCTTCCTCATCGATCTCCATGTAAACATCTTCCTCGTCGATCTCCATGTAAACATCTTCTTCTTCAATATCAATGTCTGTCATAACCACGTCTGCTATCTCCATTTCAATGTTGCTACGCTAATTCAGAAGAAAATGAAGCTAAGTCTGGAGGTAGGAAGCTTGAAGAAATTTAAACAAAATGAGGATGACGGAGGGCTGAAATTCAAGTCATATGACTATGTTGGAGGATTGAAAATCTTATATATAACAAAGTACCTGCTAAGATGCTGAGGACCGTTGAATCAGCTGTGCCGCTACAGCTCATAATTACGTATATTCAGAGGCCGTAGAATTTTGTTGGGTAAGTCTGCTTTCAGTTTCTAAAATTATAAGATTTGATTTTTTATGTGTTGCAGGAAACAGCTAAAGTAAAAGGAAACTTTCAATCCGTATACTGTCGAATTAGAACTTTATTGCGGTTTGGTATAATATTCTGCAGTAAAATCTTAGTGTGTATACTCTCTGCACGGTTTCTTCGGAATTCGTAATAACATAGTTGTTATATTTATTGCAATTATTCAGCCGTGCCACTACAGCTGACAATTAGATAGGCTAATTCAAATATCCTTGCTTATTGAAATTTAGTAGCTAGTAGGTTTTGAGGGTTAGGTTCAATTTACAGACCGATCAATCAGCCGTCGGCAAAGCTGATAATTCAAATATTCTGTCAGAAACAAAAATCATAGTTCTTTTTGCGGTTTGGTAGAATATTCTGTAGTAAAATCTTAGTTTTTATACTCGCTGCACGGTTTCTTCGGAATTCGTAAGAACATTGTTGTTATATTTATTGCAATGATTTCTGGAAAATTTAAATGCAGTGTGGCTGTAGCCCCCTTACCAATTCAGAGAACTGAGGAAACAATAATTTGTTTTCATGACCAAAGCTAGTAAATCAAATATTGTCATTTATTAGTGTTTATTGCTGCGGTATAATATTCTGCAATAAAATCTTAGTATTTATAATCGCGGCACGGTTTCTTTGGAATTTATAAAATCATGGTTATTATATTTATTGCAATGTCTTTTTGCAAATTTAAATGCAGTATGGCTGCAGCCTGCATTCTGAGAACTGAATCTCGTAGATGTCGTTCTGGAACATAGGATATAGAAATATATTTGGAATCGATATCCTTGACCATAAGCACGATGAAAACAGATAATCCTAACATGTGGAAATCTAACATCGCTGAACTTTGATAATTTGGGAATTTGAAACGAAGAAAACCAAACTAGTACTCACCCACTCTTTCAAAGTAATAAACGCATAAACATATTTCTTGATGTTTCCTAGTTTATATTCTAACATGAAATTATCCTCTTACTACCTTTTTCGAATTTGTCAATATTTGTAAAGTAGGTGGTTAAGAGTCTAGTTTGTTAAGGAAAACTAGGATTAGTTAGTTCAATTGAAAAGCATAGTATATATATATCAAGAGTTGTTTTCTATAAAATAGTATTATTTTGAGTGTGAATGAATGAAGATAAAGAAAGATTGATTATCATTTTTCTAAATTGGAATAGTGTAACAACTCATGAAATGGTCCACTCAATTATTAATCTCACTGACTAGTTGTTTGAGGAATTTAATTTTAAGTCATTGATTGATTATCAAGCAATTCATAACTTACCTATTTCAACTAATCTATGCTATTTACATAAAACACAACATTGGCTTTATCCCATAGCAATAGTTGTAGGATATTTTTAGCATTTCTAATTTTTCTAATATTATTTCTTTTATGAATAAGAATGTTCAGTTCTTATACTCAACCTCTTAGGAACCATAGAAACCTTTAAGTAATACACACAATATCAAAATCCTATAAGAAGATACATCCCTTATGTGAAAGTATATGTGTAACCCTCATATTTGATGAGTCACTTGATAAATGATATCTTGGTCTATTGAGTTCAATGCAAGCCCTACCCACAAGAAATTTATTAGTCAATAAAGGGAGCATATGTTTTTGGCATTATTTCCGATGATGTTTCCAAGCTACAAGAGTCTCAATGTCTGAGTAATTTTTGCCACTTTAGTAGCATGTATTTTATATTTCTAACTTCTAAGACTATTAGATAGTACTCCAAGTACCAAATATCTACTAACATTATGCAATGAAGGTGAAATTTTTTGTACTATTATTGTATGCAGAAGAAGAGACTTCTCATGGATATTTTTCTAATGTACATCTTGTGTGAAGATATACTAGTTCCAATAGAAGAAACTTAACTAGGGAAAAAAGGTCAACCCTTGATTCTTAAAGCACAACACATTAAAAATAATTTAACAACTACTTCAAGCCAAGGGTTCAATAAACCACATTCTCGAAATATTCATTATTGTATTTTCATAATATAATTATTTATCAATTAATAATATTATTATAATTATGATAGTTTAATGTTCATTTTTATAAAATATTTCAATACCTGTTTGTGCTAGAAAAGTTCTAAATACATTTACATTTCATTCTTATCCACGTCTACTCCTATCATTATGATCATACATTATCTCTATGTGTGTGTATTAATATATTTAGCCTATTTGTTTGACAATCATATAGTCATCAAAAGGTAAGTATTATCAATCCTTATTAGACTTGTCTTTTATTACATTATTCATTTGTAGTTATTAGGTTGAATTCAGAAGTACAAACTCCACCAGTTAATATTAAATTAAATTTTTTAAATTTTGTTAATTCCAATCCCTTCCCTTTCTATCTTTGAGTGTAAAATATATTGTTATCAAACTCGATGTCATATATTTAATGAAATTTATCACATTCATTCTAGCATATTCTAAATGCATGTTTTCTCTTATTTTTGAAAGAGAAATTATAAGAGAACACTTGTATTTGGTGCACTAAAGGGAATACCAAACTAACATTGTAAGTTTTTGTCTTCTAATTTGAATTTAATATATTTTTAAGATGTTAATTGAGGGGTACTATTTTTACAACTCTAATTTTCAAGAAACCTTCTAATGATTTATTTTTATTACCACCTATCCCATAGATTGATAGGAGAAGTACAATAGAAAAATGGGGATTAAGAAATGAAAAATATCAAGATATAGGACCCAAAGACCTAGGTGGGACTCATTCACCCAAGGTGGAAAATGATTTTGGCCTAAAGAAAAAATCTAGGGTCATTCAACTTGAAACACTTGAATTATGATTAGGTAATGATTTGTGTCTAGATTATCCTTGAAAAGATGGATTAAATGAGGCTTGTAGGTACAAAATAAGGTCAATTAAAGCATAAAAAATCCAAATTATTAATGGAAACCCTATAAAAGTGTGAAAGTGTGTTACAACACTTTACAACACTTTAAATAAGGAAGGATTAATGTAAACAAGAGGTTTGTTAGGTTTAGTTAATTGATAAAACCTTAGAAAAATGTGAAAGTGTGTTACAACACTTCACAACACTTTAGCAAGGTACCATTTAAATTCATTAGTTCATGAGGGCCCAAGACCTAATGTGAATGTGTCAAATACATTATAGAACTGTATCAAGGCATCATTAAGCTCAATTCTGCAAGGAGGGCCCAAACAATTGTGAAAATATCACTAATAAAGTTTTTTGATAGTACATTTAGCCCCCACTTTAATGAGAGGATGAACTTACTTCAAACTCACACTAAATTGGAAAAAATCACTTCAAGAGTGGTCTAAATGTATCAATTCTCATAAGATGAGATGACTGATGGAACCCTAAAAATTGTGATTTCATTTCTGAAAGTATAGCATTTTTAAAACTAGTATCTCATCTTTGGATTTTTGGGTTTTGTAGTATTGTTATTTTGTTGTAAATTGCACCCATGAAACCCTTAAGTTTAAACCCTCACAATATTCTAATTTTTTGTTAACCTTCTATTACCTGTTGCCTATCACATTAAAACATCTTTTGTCATTAATGATCATGGAGTAACCGATCCCTCATGCCTAAGTTTGAGTTTCATTTTTTATATATAAGGTTGAATAATTTTCCCTTTTGGCCTTCACATCCTTTGCATTTCCATCACTTCGGAACTTTTGAGCCCCTTTTCTTGCATCATCCTGCATGGTCTCCTTCATTCGAACAACTTGTGGGCATGTGCTTAAAATTTCTCACTTAAGTCCCATTGGCGATCACTCATTATTGCTCATCGCAAATAGTTTTTTAATGATATGTTTAAATTGGCGATAACTGATGAGTTGTATTCCTTTGGTTTCACTCATCATGAATAGCTTTTTGGGCTCTTGATATGAATATTTGATGGGGAGATGCACTTGCTTCTCCTTGTACCATTCAATTTTCATTTATTGCTAATAACTTTAGAGCTTTGAGTATTAAATTAGTGATCAGTGATGGCTTTAGGACTTTTAATCTTCTCTTCATCATTCACCGTAGATAGTTGTGTGATTTTAATTCTCAAATAAGTGATGAGGGATATGAAGCATCTCTTGTGTTTTGTGTATTGTGAATGGGTTCTAAATCTTAAGTTTTACAATAGCTATATGCAATGCAAGTATTCTATGTAATCTCTAGGATCTTTCATCAGTAATTTCTTTCAAAATTTATGAGGAGAATTAACGATAAGCGATAGCCATACTGCTTTTGTATTTTCTCCTATTTCTCATCATGGATCATTTCCAAAACTTAAGTTTCAAAATAGCAATGAGCGATGGAGTCATCTATTCAACTTTCTTTCGCTAATTTGAATTGATCTTAGAGTGATGTCTTTTTGTATCATTTATTTTTACATAGGTGCATGTGTCTTATTCTTGCTTAATTTTTGTATCTCCTATCACTGATGTGATCCAAAGTTTGAAGTTAAATAAGTGATGCTTGATGGAAAAATGGATGTGATTGAGGATGGGCCATACTTTCAATGGCTAAGATTTCATCGTGTGGATGCTTGTATTGATGATAGAACTGGTGAAGGATGAAATGTTTCAATGAGAAGAAATGAATATTTGATGAAAAGGAAACATGGCACCATCCTGACATCATATAAAAAAGGGAGAAAGTAGTGAGGTGAGTGGATAACCGTGTATATGGTTTTAAAGGAGTGATCAAATGAGTTGGAGTTCATCAAATCAATACTATCATCACTAATTGGACCTTGGAAAGAATGGGAAAGCTCATGATGAGTGATGGAATGTATGAAGGATTGTTCTCTCCAAATGTCAATTTTGTGTACTTCTTCAATATTAATGAAGGAGCATAGATTTAGTTGGAAATGCATGATTATTGTCAAATCAAAAATGAAAAATGAGGATTAAGGGTAGACATGGCATATTTTTGAGGTGGCATCATCATTTTCTCAGAACAAGTTATAAAAGATAGAAACAATGCTCATGGTTTCCATTAATGAAGTCTTAAATCCTCAAAGATTGATGTTCTAGATTTAAAATTGAGTTGCTAAGTTATCAACTTGCTCTTGCAATGATCTCTTCAATCATTAATTGTAGCATTCTCTAAACGGTCTATTTAATGTAGAATGCCTACCATTTGATATCACCATTTTTTAGTTTTCTAAAATTATGAAGTGTGGGTCAGAGAAGGAATGTGTGAGTGTTGGGCTTTCAATTTTAGAGGTTTTGTTGCCTTGGGTAATTTGGTGTTTCATTTGAGCTATTTTAATTCATGCTTCTATTTACCTAGGGAATTCTCTTTTTCTAGGCTTGGTCATGATTGTCAAGATTTTTGGATGTGTTCTCCTTCAAATTTAGTTCAGGAGCTCATAGTTGGTCAACTTTTGCTCAATTTAGATTTTCTAGCTTTCACGTTGTATTCTATGAAATGGAAAATTCTGGTGTGTCAATTTAGCCAACTAGGAGGTCTAGCTAATTTAGCTTGTTTGAGTGTCATGAGGATATGCCTGAGGAGGAAGTCCCTATGACTTCTATGGTTCCAAAAGGTAAGAGGAATTCCCATGGTAAAAAGAAGAAAACCATTGTCCAAAGTACTTATAACTTAAGAAACAAGACCATATCATAAGAATTGGTCATGTTTGAGGGCAAGGAGCGGGCTTAGCCTACTAAGAAAGTCAAGAAAAGGAACAACGGTCATAAGGCCTTCTTGGGAAAACACAATTCTCCCATTTTTCTCTTTGATATCTATTTGGATGGTGAAGGTGACACTAATTTGAGATATGGAAAATATCTTCTCTCTCTAGTTCCATATGGTGACTCTAACAATGATGTGGTGATGGTTCCTTCAATTTCATCATGAACAAGGAGTGGTCGAGAATCCTCTAGTATTCACTACTCAAAGTACTATATCCTTCTTCTTTTTTATGATACCATGGTCTTTCTATCAGGAATTTCCTTTTTCAACTTGTTTGTGGTGTTGGTATTTTACTCTTCCATGCTAATGTGGAAGTCCTCTAGTTGTTAAGGAATATTTTGCTCGACATGGATGTTATGACAACAAGTAGTGGTACCCTATGGAATGAATTTTGTCTTTTTCCCTACCCTATTCTAAAAATGATTACAAGTAACTACCTAGGGAGTTTCTCAAAATTGGTTGAAATTAAGTTTTGAAATGTTGTATGAAATGTGATCATAATTCAATTGGATGCTTGTTTCTCCCCTATCTATAAATGTGATTTCATTGCTAATTAGGGGAGTTCAAAATTTTTGAGTCTCATAAGGGTCTAGGAAAAAGAAATCTTAGGTTATGAATCATAATTTATTTTGATCATAAAATGGTTGTAGAAAGTAATATCAGTAATGGAAGAAAATGCTAGTTCTAAAATATATTCTCTCCTATGTATTTTCCTCACCAATTATGAATGAAATTGTTAATGGTAATTTAATTTTTCTTCTATCATTTATGCTAAATGAGTGAGTTTATTTGTGCTTCAATTCAATGAGTTGATTAAAATGCTAAAATAAGCTCATGGGTTTGTGGGAAAGATTATAGGGTTTGGTAAGTAGTAGTATTTTAAATGTAGTGAGGTGGATGCTACAAGGTAGCATGCTGATAGTCCCCTGATTTTTGAGTTAGATTGTAGTTGTATTATTGATTAATTGTAGAATGTGACTCTATTTTCCCTTAGATAAGGCAATGTTATTTTTGTTATTTTTTGTTGTACTTAATTAAGCTTGTGGTAAACCTAACCTAAGATTTGAAAGGAGAAAATATTCATAAGGAAAAAACTATAAATTAAACCCTATAAATTTGAAATAGTATCGTATTTCTTGTAATAGGTAGCAACTTGTTAAAAGGTTTGCCAAACCTTTGATGATTTTTTCTAGTTCACAATTTTGAAAGAATACATCTATGCAAGGAAATGCTTTTGATCAAGTTAGTATCTTATGAGGATAAGTGAAATTACCCTCCCAGGTTTCACAAAGGCAGAAGTGAAGAATTCAGATATTTAAAGTCTCACTTGTGTGTTTTCCAATCATTACCCTTTTTAATAATTGAGTTCTAGTAGACTCATAGATGAGGGATAAGATTATGTTTGGTTCATAAAAAATAACCAATATATTGTTAACTTCGCTAGGGAGAATTTGAGAAATATTTGGTAGAAGATAGACTTAAGAGTCATTGAAGTTTTAAAATAATTTGTAACCAAAGATATAAAATTGTGGAGTCTTATTTATCCATATGAATCACTAAAAAATTGGTGACTATGGTGGGGAGAATTTTTAATCTCTAGTTGCAGATTGATATTTCGGAAAGTCATATTATTTGGTGAATCTGAACATCAAGTTCAAATATTAAGAATTTTCCATACCTAGAATTGGTTGTGTTGTAGAAATTTTCAAAGAACTTGTGTGACTCTACTATGGGAAAATACCCAAAAATAAATTTATCTTCAAAGAGCTTCATGTTGTTTGAAATTCAGTCCTCTATGAAGAGAGGTGGCAACTTTGTCAAAAAAATCAGCTAAAAATGTGAAGATAGTTCCAGATCTACAAAATATTCAGTCAAGAAGAAAGGTTATAAGTTAATCTAAGTTACCAAGAATTCTCATAAATTCAAAGAAAATATTATTATGTTTGAAAGCAATTTATGAGAAGTATTCAAGTTTTGAAAGAATGGTGATTCCCTATTGAGTGAATTAAGCATTAAGAAAGGGAATGATAGTTGTAATTTTTTCATATTTATGAGCTATAATTTGAAGCTTCTATGTTGTAATGAAGAAGCATGCATGTTATTGAATAACACTTCGATTTTTAGAAAATGAATTCACTTCCAACAAATCTTTTCTTCAAAGTATTTACAAAATTTCTTCCTTAGGATTGCATTCTCAACTTGGAACCCTAATAGAACATGTTTCCTTCATCATGGGTTTGTAAAGAAAGGACTTGAAGACCTTCCTTTGAAGTGGGAACTGCTTTGACTTCCCCTTGCCTAGGGGCATGACCTTCCTTTCAAATTCCTTGATGAAGTGAAAATCTTCCAAAAGGATTCTTTAATGACAAATCACTCTAAGGTGAATATTTTCTTTTGAATTGAATGTCCCTTGAGTGGACCCCCTTTTCTTCTTCACAACAAGTTCCCTAGGGACCCTTTCTTCAAAATCCTTTGTAACAAATGGACTTTTTCATGTCTAGCCTAGGGGTAGCCCAACTAGGCTCATTCCATTCATCCTTTCATGTCTAGCTTAGGGGCAGCCTAACTAGAACTTACCTTTCAGACAACACATCCCTTGAGTGGACCCCTCTCCTTTTGAAGGTTTCTTGAGGGATCGCTTTGAAAAACTTTTTGGCCTACTTGATTGGCCACTTTTAGACATGTTTTATCTATACATAGACATGTCACCACTTTAGACACACTCTATCTATGGGTAGACATGTTACTACTTTAGACACACTCTATTTTCACATAGATGTTTCACCACTTTTGACATGTTCTATCTACGGGTAAACATGTCACCACTTTTGACATGTTCTATCTATGGGTAGGTGTGTTGTCGCTTCCTGACTTTGTGGAGTCTACTTCCTTGGGGCTTCCTCCATGTGAGATACCTTGGCGATTGCCTCCTTGTAGGATTGCAGGCCTATAAGATGCTTTGTTCTAAATTCATAGTTCTAGGAAACTATGGAGTCCTTTGCATCTCCTACACCTTCGAGTATACTAGACCGAGTACTACTTCCTTGACAGTTTAAGTATACTTTTCTAAATATACTCTCTTCTTGATCTACTTTACCAAGCACTCATTAGTACTTGTGCTCGCTAATCTAGGGGAAAAATCTATAAGAGCGAATTTGTACCCTAGGCGCAATTCCCCTTTTCTCCTTTATACACTTTAGAAAATCTAGGTCGAAGGCTTAAATTTACTTAAGTCCAATATTGGTGGTCCACATGGAGTCTATTTTGCTTGTTGATGGAGGCATTTCTATTGGGGATGCCCATGCGACATGCAAATGTCTACGCAATATGCTTATGTCCCTAGTAGATTCCTATAGCTAAGCCACCAAAGGTGTTACACTTCCCATTCACAGCGAAATTGTAATGCCTCCTTCAGCCAACTGACTCAAATATGGCCATTTTCTTCCTCATTCCTTCATATTCACTCCTTGAAATTGCATTCCAACTCTTCAAGAGATCAGGCCTTCATTCTAGCACTCTCACAAAATCCACTTTCACTCACTTCAAAGAATTCCAAGCATTCCATTATAGCAATATCACACTTCTTCAACTTGATAGAGGACGTTTAGGACCATGCCATTTTCAGCTGTGGCTTGAGTTCCTCTCATTTCTCCCCCAAGTAGCCTTTAGTGCTCTTGGAGGAATTTTTAAGCTTTTCTCTCCTCTCCTCTATCATTTGGTGAGTAGCATAGTATTTTTTTGTAGTGCTTTTTATTTATTTATGTACTTCATCTTTATCTTGTTCTTTTGGCTATCGATGGAGATGGAAACACCTAAACAAGGGTTTGACTAAGGCAAGCCCCTATATAGCACCTCTAACATTTTCTCTCTTGTTATGTGTAGGTGGACGGTCTTTGTGGAACTAGCTGGTGAATAGGCTCTTCTATGAGATCATTTTCGTCACCTTAGATTTGGTATATCTACTTTATCACCTTCATTTGCACCTCTCATATTTGATAATATTGATTTGTTCTCTTAGAAGTTGTTAAGCTAGGCTACTAGTCATTTTAGAGAATCTGACCTTGTCTCTGCTATAATGTGACTGTATGGACTACAATGCACTTTTGAGATGCCAACATGTCACATTGTCATTTGAGGTCTATGGTAACATCCTTGGGCAAAGAGCTTCCTAAGGCATAGAGTTGGACTCAAAAACTGACTCGCCTAGCCCCACTTTAAGATTCAGGATTGATGAGTGGTTGTAGGATTCTATAATCCTCATCATTCTCATCCTCATACCTTAAACACTACATTTAACTAAGGTAAGTTAGGGCAGCCTCTTGCATCTTGATCCTCTATGACCTGGGGTCTTGCACACACTAGTCCCCCTCTCTTACAATTAGAAACAAAGCAAGACTAGTGTGTAAAGGATATTCTTAGATGGAAGGAATTGACTTTGAAGAAAAAATTTCCCCTATTGCTAGGATTGAAGCTGTGAGACTATTTATTGCTTTTGCTGATTACAAAACTACAAGGGTTATCAGATGGATGTCAAGTCAACATTTCTAAATGGTGAATTGGAAGAAGAGGTGTATGTTGAGCAACTTGATGGATTTCAATTGATTGATCAGGGAGATATCATTTGTCAATTGAATAAAGCATTGTATGGACTTAAGAAAGCCCCTAGAGCATGGTATGCTAGATTGGACAAGTATTTGTTGAAGCTTGGATTTAATAAAGGTAATGCTGATAGTAATTTATACTTCAAGATTGATGATGATAAAGATTTGAGTGTTGAATACTTTGTTGATGATATCATTTTTGGAGGGGATGATGGTTTGTACATGAAGTTTGGCGATGAGATGCAGGGTGATTTTGAGATGTCTATGATTGAAGAGATAAAATTATTTTTGGGATTGAAAATTACTCAGTTAGATAAAGGGATCTTTATATCTCAATCCAAGTATGTGAAAGAATTGTTGAAAAAGTTTGGTATGGAAGATTCAAAGTTGGTTGGTACACCCATGGTGACCAGATGTAAGTTGACACAAGATGATGATTCTCTAAATGAAAATCATACTATATAGAGATCAATGATAGGTGGATTGCTTTATTTCACTCAAAATAGACCTGATATCATGAATGTCGTATGCATTGTTGCAAGATTTCAAGCTACTCCTAAGGAATCTCATGTGACAGCTATGAAGAGGATTTTCAAATACCTAAAGGGGACAGTTGATTATGTTGTATGGTATCCTAAAGATTATTATCTTACTTTGAGTGCCTTTACTGATGTTGATTGGGAAGGAGATCTGAATGATAGAAAAAGTACTAGTGGTGGCACATTTTTCTTGGGAAATAAGTTGATTTCATGGTTGAGTAAGAATAAAAATACATTGCTACTGTTGACAATTGTACTCAAGTATTGTGGATGAAGTAGATGTTGATGGATATAAAAGTTGTGTATGTTGAAACTATTGCTATATTCTATGATAATTCAAGTGCTATTAACATTTCTAATAATTTGGTGTTGCATTCAAAGACCAAGCATATATCTATCAAGTTTCATTTTTTGAGAGAGAAGGTGATTGAAATGGAAGTCAGATTGGAGTATATTCCTACTAAGGAACAAGTTGCAAACATATTTACCAATCCATTTACTAAGGATAATTTTGAGTATCTCAAAGGGAAGTTAGGGGTGATTACCCCTCCTAACCAGAACTAAGATGCATTAACTTGCATTAGTCCATGTATTTCATAGTCATATCTTGATCTGGATTGATGTTGTGGCGGTTGCTACTCATGGGGAGTAATCAGATGTTTAAATATGTGGTTCAAAGCTTGTGTGGAGAAAATAGATCTTTATCATTGATGTTAAAGGGAGAGAAGAGTCATATGAAATTTTTTGAATTATCTGTGGAGAAGATCCATATGGGGAGAATATTCATTTAAAAATATTTGAGGAGAAAAGAGTCAGAACCTAAGGGGGAGTAAGTGCTAAGAGATAGTTGTGTTGATGGTGTTTTCCTCATCATGTGTTGCCATCAATGAAAAATGGGGAGATTGTTGGATGTTCTAGTTTTTTTGCTAATATGCGGTTGTCATTGATGTCAACACTATTGGCTTTTAAGACATTAGAAGCTATATATGTTGAGGATATTGAGAAAAATGTAATGAAATTAGTTACAGTTTGTTAGTGGTGAAGTGAATTTCAATACATTGATGAGCTCATTACGTTGATGATCAGAGGTTGTGGATTAAAAAGTTTGTTGTCAAGTATATCTAGTTTATCCATGTTAAGTTTTATAGATCTGCATGAGGATTCGATTGAGTTATGAGGAGTTGTGTTTTTACATTTTTTTTGTTGCTTCAGTTGGTGTTCCTGAATGAAGATGATGTGATTCTAGTAATTTCAACTATTTTGGATGCTTCTCTCATGATTCATGATGTTTTTGGATGTTTATTGATGATGCTCTATCTGTGTTGCATGTTTTCATTGATTGTTGTACTCACTATTGGTGATTTTCTCTTATGTGTTCATTTTTTTCATGTTAATGGCCAACAAGGTTATGGTAGCATGTGGTGGATATTTGAGGAATAATTTTTGGAGCTGGTTCATGTTTGAGGATGTTATTTTGGGTCTTCACTATGTTGTGGCTAACCTTGGTTGATTCACATTAATAATTGTTATTGATTTGGGCTGGAAGTTTATATTCATTTTATTATTTTATTGAAGTTGACATGTAGTGATGTAATCTCTTATGCATATAAAAGTGATTGTTTATTCCATTTCATGGCATGGTGTGCATGAATAATGTTTTAAATCTTTTGAAGGAAAAGAAAAGTTTGAAGAAGAGTGAAGAAGTGTTCATGTGCTTAGACTGAAACTATAATCAGGCATTAGTAGATGTTATTTTCTCAATTCAAAATACTACAGATGTAATCTGAATGTTTCTATGAGACAGTGTGTCTTGTTTTGGGTAGTAAGCCTTTTTGTAATTGAGTAGTAAGCTCTAGGAAGTGTGCTTGAATGCATGTGCATTCCCATTTATATTTCTTATAATTTTAATAGGGTATAATCTTGTGGACTGACCTCCACCATGGTTTTTCCCCTAATAGGGTTTCTACATAAAAAATTCTTGTTGTTATGTGTGTTTCTGATGTGTTGATGATTTATGCTTTCATAGTTATTAATTAGATATGAGAATAAAGTTAATAAGGTTAATAAGTTTTGAATTTTTGTGACAATTGATTCACCCCCCCTCTTAGTTGTCTACCCTTGAGTTGCCAACATGTGTCTGCAAAGTTAATTATTTGGGGTTTCTCTGGCTCTTCAATATGCTCAACTATATGTTGAAATCTTGATTTTATGGAAATTTTGATGTCCTTTTGATCAATTGAGAATATAAAAAATGAAAAATCACATTACATACTTCCTCCCATAGAATTAGACCATTTTCTTGATAGTAGCATTCCATAAGTTGGTGGAATATCCACTATTGTGGCACTCATGACCAACTCCTTTTTAGAGAATGCAGCTAGTTTATATGGGACTTTATAAATTACCCTGATAATAAGGACCTCTCTAGAATCCATAACATAGAACTTTCCATAGGTGCTAGTGCTATCAACCTACAACCCCATTTACTCCATTATCCTAACTAGCATGACATTATTTGAAGCACTAGAATCTATCCTACAATTCCTGAGTAATTTCCCATCAATGATCAATCTTAGAAAGAAAGGATATACTAGAATGGGATTTGCAATAATAGTGGTTCCCAAATAAATATCATGATTCTCATTAACTACTGCTCTTACCTTAGTATATTTCTCTTGAACTTTACTTGTTTCAGGTGCATTAGCCTTTACTTTTTCTTTGCTACCCCTGATAATGCTACTAATGAAAGATATCATTTTGTTCTTATGCTCATCAATACTCATAATCTCTAGAAATGGGGCTATGACCTAGACTTAAGTAAAAACTTGAAACATGTCAATGGGAGAATAATTTGGTAACTTAGGAAGTATTATGTCCTAAGGGACTACCTTATCATCTTACTTATCAATCTTTTCAATGGTAGGCTTTAAATCATTGGCCTTCAAATCCCGATGTGCAAGTTTAGCAGTAACCTCTGCTTTGCTACATTTCTTTTCCCATATTCTTATTTCTTTAGCTTCTTTGAGCTTAGTCTCTTCCTTCTTGTTTTTTGTATTAATTCCTTTACTATCTACATTTTTCTCTTTAATGAACAAACCTCTAGGATTGCCTTGGTTTTTGATCACCACCATACTCCTTAGATGAAGATCCCTTCTTGCTTGAGCTCTAGCAGCCAATGCAATTGTATATCTCTCAATTTTCTCATTTGAAGGTCTTCTCAGAGAAACATTATCTAACTCATGAGTGTAAGAAATGTATTCATCTTCTCTGTATTCATCTAAAATAATTTTCTAATAGTGTAAACCTACTTCGTGTCTTTGCATAGCCACATCATTTTTGTCACCATCATCACTAGAAGAATAATCATCACATTCCAAGTTTGACCTAGTCATGAATATATTTTTTGTCTCATTTGGATTATGAGGAGAATTAGACTCCCCTTGATCATATTGAGTTTCTTCCTAGGAACTCACAACTACACATTGTTGTGACACATGAGGTATATCACACATTCCAAACCATGGTAAGTCTTCAATAACATTTGTGGTATTTTTGTGCAAAGGGTTAGGTGTAGCCTAAAATTTCTTTTGATTATTTTGAGTTGGATTCCCATTATGCTAATTGGTATGATGAGGATAATCTTGAAGCCTTAGGGGCCTATCATTTCTATAGAACTAGGGTTTGTCATTCTTTTCCTACTTCTGTAACAAATTGAGAACTTGATCCAACTTTTCATCTGGAGCTACATCTTTAATTCTTTCTCATTTTGAAATTTTGAGTTCTTTGAAGACTTAGGGTCATCCCTTCTTCCAACATTACCAAAATCCATCCTTTTGTTTTTAATGTTTACTATCATCTTATAGGCTTCCCTTAGGGACTGTGGATTCTTGAAGATAATACATGTTAGATTCATATGCATTATATTACACAACCAAACATGCTCTTTCATTGGGACTTAGGAATCTAGGGACTTTATAAATTTCATTCTAGAACCTCACATTAAACTTAATAGCCATCTCATTATTCCCTTTTGTGATATTATTAAAGTCATTCAACCTAAACTGTGGATCGGTTTGGTCTCCATATTTCTCTCTAAATATTTGACAGAATGAATCCTTGGAATCAATGCTTGCATTTGGAAAGCTCCTATACCAATCCATTGCATCCTCTATTAGGGATTCCATAAATTATTTCATAGCCACATCCTCATCGCATAATTCAAAGTCTTCTACAAAACTTTGAAAATCCTTTAAGAGGCATTCACCACTAAGGGAATTGTTTCGAGTAAACATGGGAACATGTTTCATGGAATTATCTGGTACTGGATTCAAATATCTTGGAATGTTTTCAAAACATAGTTTCCTATACCTATCAATGTGCAACAACCTTCTCCCACTAGGTTCTTCTTCCTCATCTTGTCTATCATAATCCCTTCTTCAATCACTGTTGTTTCTAGGGCTTCTATGTTGGGAATCATGTTAATCATTGAAATTGAAATGAACTGTTCTAGTTTTGTCTTCAAGTTGTGAGGAAGAGCAAGAAGGGTTGCCAATAGATGATGTTTTTTCATTGGTATGAGGACTAGAGGAGGGTGTGCAACCTTGAGGGCTCTGGGTCTCAAGGATAGGGTCCTTCAATGTGGACTCCAAGAAACCTAGTTTCCTCTTCATCTCTTAGTTTACAACATGTAACTCCATCTCCTTCATCTTCCTATCCAACTCTTCATTTTCTTTCATTAATTTATCTAGTAATGGAATAGAATCACCTTGCAGTGTATCTTTGTTGGAAGAACCTCCCTCATTTATTTTTACCCCTTCACTTGCTTTTCTCTCTCCCATAGGTTGTTTTCCTTTATCAGCATTATGGGATTCACTATTTAAATTTTTTGGGGGAGGGTCAACTAGGATAAAAGTCTTGTCAGAGGTATTGGTTTCTAAATTTGTAGCAATCTTATCAGTAGTGGGAACTACAGGCATTTTTCCTACAATCTCATGCACAACTGGATTAGATAATTTGATAGATTTGGCTACCAACTTGTCTAGTGCCTCCATCTCTTCAACCTTTATTCTCAACATATCCCTCTACATCATGAAATCTCTAATTCTCTTCTCCTTCTCTTCATCCATCTTTTTATTTTCCTTGCATTTTGAGGCTCTTTTTATAAGTAATTGCATATCATTTAGAACATATTCTTCATCTAGTAAAGTAGTATCTACATTAGATTCTACTGCAATCTCAACTTGTTGGGGAATAGTATCATGGGAAAATTCATCTCCAGTGATTAGGTCAGGAGCAATAGGAGTAT
>VDFB02337728.1:0-16015 GCA_007258455.2 Sequoia sempervirens
TAATTATTGCCTATCCGATGAATGAAGGAATACACGACATATATTATGTGCATTGTTCTGAGTAATTGATATGTTTTATTATTGATGTTCTGTATTTCTGTTTACTCTTTATTAATCATTCAATTAGCATTACTAAGTAAACATTTGGCGGTGTTGCCAATACGAATCCTGGCAATACACAACTCTCAGACGAGACTCATGGCGATGTAGTGGGATAGCCATCCGAAGAACCTGTGCAAGCAAATGACAAAAGAGAAGACACGTTGACAGAAGACTTGGTAAAATTGTGGGACATTTCATTACAATACCACATATGGAGGGAAGCTCTTAGGAAAGAGGTCCCTCAAGCGGTCATTTGGGACAACCTAACCGTCAACCTAGAGGTTGATCGTCTTCTCGATAGACTACCAAGACTAATTGCACATCACTACATCATCCTACAAGATCTTCAAGCTAAGAGAGACCAAGAACAACGAAGGCAAAAGATACTACAACAGTATGAAGAATGGAACAAAAGGGAAGAAGAGCTTGATATGACTGATAGCGTAGGTCGAAGAATTAATGCCCTTAACCTTAAATAAAACTGGGAAATTAATACAAAGTGGTCATGAATCAATCGACCAAAAAATAAGATCCTTAAGAATAAAAGAACAAATAGAATGGCGACGACGATTAAGTGGTGAAGTTGAAGAAGGCGAAGGGTTTCTAAGGGAAAGCCTGAGCCCACCCAAGAGCAAAATTTATAGCATAAGCAAAAGTCGTAGTTGAGAGAGAAAGAGAACCATCAAGACAAGAGAACATACAAAGGGAGATTAGGTAGAGATAGCCTAACACTTACCACTTCCTAACGAAACATACACTAATCTCATCGACCAAGCCAAAGAACCGTCTGTACCATCAGCATCAAACGAAGGGGAAAGTGAAGAGAACACCACCAAAGAACCATACGAACTATGACTAGCAGACAAAAGGTCATCACTGGGTGACAAGGAAGGTTCATCGACAGGCGAAACAGAAGCCAATGAGGGAACTGCCAACTCGACCATCCAAGAACAATCCATACCAAGAGAATCAACCGAAGGGGAAAGCCAAAGAAAACCTACCCATAGTCTAACAAAGACCATAAGCTAGATTGAAGACTTGACAGTGACAAAAGAATCGAACATTGGAAGATCGGAGCTGAAAACACCGAGACAAAGGGAGCATCAAAAGGACCCCGAAGACAACCCAAGGGTGACGAACACTGAAAAGGGATGAGTAGAGGATTGCAGTGTGTTCAAGAGTGCAAGAAAGGCACCAAAATATATGAATCAAACTCTCCATACATGTTATCTTCACAGAAGGTGCAATAGAGAGGTAAGATGGTGACTCCCTAGCAAGTTCGAATGTGGAGCGGAAACAACTCCTAAAGTCCACCAAAAATGGGTCAGAGGACCCTATAAGACATTGTAAAACATGTGAGACAATCTGAGTAGTGAACGGTAAGGATGAAAGCATATTGGCTGAGAGCATTTCCAACAACTCTTAGAGGGATAACCACTAACTAGTATACTGAATTTGAAGCAGCTCATAAGAATAGATGGGATGCATTAAAAAAGGAATTCTAGGAGGAATTCAAACTCTTGAGAGATGACAACAAAATTGTAGCAGAGATATACAACACCAAACAAGGAAAGTATGAGAATGTAGGAGCCTACAATCATAGACTCAATGAATTATTCGTCAAACTAGAAATCCAGTCAATTGATGGCTTGAAAAAGAGATGGTTCATCGATGGATTGATTCATTCGTTAAGGAAGAAGGTGAAATTCATACCTCTATCATTGTATGCCAATGCCTACAATCGAGTGATGGACATAGAAAGCGTAGATAAGACATCTTCTCGAGGGAAGAGGAGGACGAATGACAACGATGAGAGAACAAATGATGGCAGCGATGGTGAATCAAAGGTTGCTCAAGCCTTAAGGAAGGATATGATGAGAATGATGAAGGAGCTAAAAGCCGAGAAGGAAAGTACAAAGGAAAGTAAGGAATTGTGGTGCACCAAATGCAAGGTGGAAGGTCACACGAAAACAAATTGTACTTGTTTGTAGGAAGGGACATGATTACTTGTTTGTAGTAGTTGATCGGTTCAGCAAGATGTTTATCTTAATGCCATGTAAAAAGCAAGTCACTGCTGAACTGACAGCTCAAATGTATTTTCAATTTGTATGGGTCCATTTCGAGTTACCTACTTCCATTGTATCGGATCGAGATTCTCGATTCCTTGGGGAATTTTGGTCAGTTCTATGGGGACTTATGGATACCAAACTGAAGAAAAGTACAGCCTTCCATCCGCAGACCGGCGGACAGACAGAGGTAGTGAATAGGACAATTGTGCATCTACTCAGAGGTTATTGCAACAAACATCCCAAGCTATGGGATGAGAGTCTTCATTATGTGCAACATGCTTACAACCATGCGACACACTCCTCTATAAAGAGATCTCCTTTTGAGACTTGCTTCGGTTATGTGCCTAAAACACCAATGGATTTTGCTTTTGGAAAAGATGATGTTGAAGATGGATGCCATGATGCAAAGAAGGCTTTGAAGTTCATCCAGAAAGTCCAAGCGATTCATCAGGCAATGGAAGCACAGTTGGAGAAGATTCAAGCCAAATATAAGGCTCGACATGATAAACATCGCACCGATCATTTTCAAGTCGGTGACCACGTTTGGTTACATATTAGCAAGGAGAGAATGCAAGGTGAAGGAAGGAAGCTCAAGCTGATCAAATATGGTCCCTTTGAGATTTTGGAAAAGATCGGTACCAATGCCTTCCACCTTAATCTTCCTCCATACATGCAGATCTATTCGGTTGTCAATGTTGAGAACTTGAAGTTGTATGAACCTCCGATGATATTGGACGAGGAGACATGCAGGTTCCATCAGTTGATGACCTTTCACCAGAATACATGTCAGAGTTGCCTAAAGACGTCATCCTCGACAGGAATGTCAGAACTTCACGAAGAGGATTGAAGGGGATGAATCCAAGCAAGGAAAGATGGATGGAGATTGGTAAAGTGAGGGTACTTTACCCTTACTTGCTGTCCAAGTAATCAAGCTTTCGAAGGTCCAAAAGTTCTCCAATGGGGAGGACTGATCCAGAGGATCTTCGTCAAAAAATTGAAGTTTCTCTTTTGTCTCTAGAATTGGCATTATCAGGAAGAGCTCACAATTCTGACTCCAACACAACTTGAACGGAGTCAATCAGAGCTACGGAGCTTGAGTTACGCTCAGTCAAACCTTGGTCAACTCAAGGCTCATAAAAAGGCAAAAATTCAAAGTTACCAAAAGTGGTCACTATTGGTCTCATTGTGAAAAGCTCGACGAGAGCTTTTTGACAGCGTTTGTTTTGCGCAAATTGGAGCTCGTATGCCCAAGTTACAAGCAGTCAAAGATCAAGTCAAACATTAACCATGCTAACATCATCATGGTACAATCAACGCCTCGTCATCAACCCATTCAGCGGACATGTCAGCATTAGAATCTTTGACCAGCAAATGGAATGATAAGTGGCTCCATAGCTACCCACGTGGCACTCCCATAGTCTTTGAATATAAAAAAATAATAATAAATAAATAAAAAATGGTAAAATATATAATGGGGGCTTTTATTTTTAAAGGGGCTATTTTTTTTTAATATACATAAAGGGAGGCGTACCATTTTAAAAGCCTTCATTTAAGGCTTCAAAGGTGGGAACACATGTTAAAGGATAATCCCTAATTTAAAGGATAATCCCTAATATAAAGGATAAACCCTATTTAAATGGGATAAACCCCTTTAGAATAGCTATTTAAAAATATATGTTAAGGGGTTAATATAATAAACGGAAACTATCCCCTAATATTAAGCTGAGCCACCTCTTTAATATTTTAAAAGCCCAATTATATCATATGGTTATGGGGATAAAAATATTGATGGCATATATGCCTCCGGAAATAAATATTTTTGTAACCAAAAAGGGACTTTTAATTTATTTTATTTGTAATGGGGGGATTTTTCAAGATTTTGATGTAAAAATGGAGGATATGGGAGATATTGTAAATCATTTGGTTACACACCAAATTGAGTAATTTTTTAGTATAAAAGGACAGGTGGTAGGACGTGAAAAGCTAAGTGGTGACTTGGGAGAATTATCTTAAGGAAATTTTGCTCTCATCCCGTGCTTTCAAGGAGATTGTTCTTGCGCACTTTGGAGGAGTTTTTCAAATTTCTTTGTAAAACAAGGAGAAACTATGCCAGAGTTATGTACTGATTTTCTGAAGAATTAATCGGATCGGTCCACTCATTGGAGAGGGGCCCGAAGACGTAGTCGTTTTTACAATGAACTCCGTTATCAACTTTGTTTGCATTTTCTCTCCTTTCTCTCATTCTAATTTTCATCACTTGTTATTTTTGTTTATTTAATTATACTCGTGTGTTAATTTCATTTAAATAATTATGGATTTAAAATTGTAATGTTACACATTCAAACGCAATTGTCATAGATCTAAAAAACAGATCACCGAGAAGGAAAGTACAAAGAAAAGTAAGGAATTGTGGTGCACCAAATGCAAGGAGGAAGGAGGAAGGTCACACGAAAACAAATTGTCTGAAAAAATTATTTTGTAACATCTACCAAGTAATGGGACATTCCATCAAGGAATGCCCATATAATTTGAAGACAAGAAGCACACAACTACTCTTCACCCAAGGGGAACAATCAACCCCTCTGACCACACCCCCCAAAACACAAAATATTAATGCATCTCCTAGAAAATACCGAAACAGACAAGGGAATAACAATCAGTTCAATAATTAAGGGATGACCCCGCAATGCAACGGCAAGTTGCAAGCTATAGTGAAACTACTATCTGGTGTTCAAATCTCACCGATGGATGGTGGGACGAACGCTCACTGATCGCTGGCCGAAGAATGGAGAATAGTGGACGGTGGACTATGCTCAGCGAACGGAGGATGAAGATCAGGTGTTGTTGCAGGGTCAAAGTTGGAGGGTACGATGGTGTAATGACCCTACTCCAATCTGACCTCAAAATGCTGATTGAAGGCTCAAGGAATTTTGTCAAACAACTCACATGCAAACTTCCAACTTGCTGGTTTGTAGGATCAGACTAATATAAATGCTTGAAGATGATATCAAAGTAATCTAAATGCTTGGAAATCAAAGCTACAATACATAAACTATATCTTAGATGCATCAATGACTTAATGCTGATTGAAGGCTCAAGGAATTTTGTCAAACAACTCACATGCAAACTTCCAGCTTGCTGGTTTGTAGGATCAGACTAATATAAATGCTTGAAGATGATATCAAAGTAATCTAAATGCTTGGAAATCAAAGCTACAATACATAAACTATATCTTAGATGCATCAATGACTTAATTTCATCTTTTACAATGCTTAAATATGACTTCTAAATGCAAAACATGCACCTACAGCCAACTGGTATATTGACAAACAGTTGGTATGCATACTAAAATCTGAGTGTGTATAATATGGAAATGCTCATTGACAACTTATTAACAACCAGCAACCTATATCTCCAATTTGCAATATAAAGACTCAATACAATGCTCATTAAATGATTTTTCTATGAGCAACTTAGCCACCTACAGCCAAGTGACTTTTTATCAAACACTTGGAATAAATCCATCTAGAATCTAGAAGACTATGAATAATGTTACTAATTTAAAACTAAACTCCAACACTTGTTTATAAACCAAAATGCAAAACATTGCCAAGACTCTTGGCAATTTACAACTTTTTTGAAGTTTGCTAATTTCTGAGTACAAAATCAGACTTCAAACATATACAAATATGACATGTAAATGAGCTCCAAACAATGCAAAGAAATCTGGAATGAAGTCGCCTTGGATTGGAGATGAAGTAGCAAACAAGAACAAAGGAGAGAGTACCTTATGAGTGATGGATGATGTCTCAGCCCTAGCCGCCCCTGCTTGATATTTCAGACTTAAAAAATAAAATAATAGCAGCTGCAACCTCTGATTTCAATCACCAAACATCATTGACCATCCTCTAGCAATCGATTGCTCCAATACCCATAAGCCAAAAACAAGTGTATGATTTTTTATGAATTTATTTGTGCTTCCCAACCCAATTCGCCCCTGTTCTAGCAGACCTCAGAAAATAAATACATATCAGCCTCTAACGATCTCCTCCAGCTCCAATAATGATCTCCATCTTCTTAGAAGTCAAGCACTACTAATAAAGACCAAAATCAATGGATGTTATGGCTGCAATAAGCAAAATCGTGGCTCCCTCAAGCTAATATATATGATTGTAATTTATTCCAGAATTGATAAAGATGCAGATTGGACCTTGAATAACAATCTTGATGAAGTCTCAATACACCAAAATGACTCCAACAATGCACCAATTGGTCTCTTCAAATCGATACTACCAAAATTTGGCCAAAAGCCATAAAATTTTACTTTGAAGTACAAATAGAAAGTCTGAAGCAACTTCCTCAACTTTGCAATAATTCAAGTGATATTTCACACCCTCAAAATTGCTCACCAATTGAGAGTTTTCGTTCTCAATGGCCAAAGACAACTGCAGAAACCCTAGGCTCCACAACCATCAAACATCATCATCAACAACAACAAATCTGCCTGATGAGAATGAAGCCCATGATGTTTATTTATACTTTTTCCCTCAAGAGGTCAGCCCAACAAGAATAATATAAAATTCATCTTCTAGAAGCTTGACATAATAATATTTTAATATTGCACTTTATAAAATATAATCTCAATAATAAAGTGCAACATAACATTATAATATAAAATAAAGGTTTCCATAAATAGAAATATCCATGGTGATACTAGAAAAACCTTCATGAAGCCATGAAATGAGCCAACCAAGCAACTGGGTATCCGCCAAACGACCCTCTGATCAAGTCCCATTAGCCTACGAGGATCAGGAATAGGCTAATTCCTCTAAACTACATTGCTCATGAAAAAGGGGATATTACAGATGGAGAATGGATGTCCAACAATCATGGAGGATGTCATGGCACTCGGTAGACTGCAGGTGGAGTTGCGATAGAGGAGAATGTAGCAAAGGTGAAAAGGACGGAGGAGTGGAGGCGTGGCAGCAGGAGGCTAGCGGTGGTAGGGAGGTGACAATGCAAGGAGAAAGGAGGTCGACGTGCAGGGGTGTGCTGGAGGAACAAAAGAGGAGGAGATGAAGGATGGGAGGTGGAAGAGAACAGGGGGAAGGAAAGAAGGAAGAAGTGGAGAGGAGCAAAGAGATGGAGGAGTGGAGTTGGAGGAGCTGGAGGAGAAGAAGAGAGGAGGTAGAGAGGAGATGGAGGAGAGGAGAGGAGGAAGAGGTGGAGTGGAGATGGACAGGAGGAATAGAGGAGATGGAGAGGAGAGATGAATGATGGGGATGAGGCCCCCCGAATGTGGCCTCACTGGTTCAAAACTCCAGTCAAAAGCGTATACCTATCAAAAAAAAAAAACAATCGATTCAATAACAATGGACTAAGGAGTAAAATCCAATATGATGCAAAAGGAAGACCGATGATCCAATGCAAAAAAAATGTAACCAATGGGGTCACTTCACTAGAGAATGCTAGAGTAACAAAAACAAAATGGGGATGCTATGTAAGTGGTGTGGACCGGGTGATCATGAGGATACCGACTACCTGAAACAAAAATGTTGATACATGTTGGACGAGGAGGAACAAGACGAGGAAGTGTTGGCAATTACTAGAGCACAAACGAAGAAGGCAATATACCCAAATCCTTGCACAAAAAAGGAATGACTGCGAGAAGCCAAAAGCGAAGTAGAATAGGCGATGACAAAAGAATGAAGAACCTTCAACAAAACTGCAAGCACCGCATTGTGTTCGAAGTCTAAAAGGAACATCATATGGTAGATGTTATAGACAACCATACCAATCAAAGTGATAGACCTCCAAATAATGCCACAATCGGGAGTGGCAATAAAAAACATGGTCAGTGACAATAAAAGTAGGCAACAAAAAATCCGGAAAAAAGGAATGATAGTGGAGCTGTGTAATGTCCCCATTTTGGCCCTACACTCTTCAATAGGATTTAGCCTATTTCCGGAAATCCGTAGGCTAAGCTGAGGTGGAAAATTAGGGTTTCCTCTTTCAGATATTGCTCAGTTGGTGTTCAGAGGATGTTGTGCAGACTTACTATTTATAGCAGTTGCTATTTTTAGCAAGTCTATCTTTTGGCAGTATCTGTCTAGCAGCAATTCAATCCTTTGCAAGTTACTGTTCAGTTTGGCTATCTGTTGTTTTGATGTGAACTTACTATTTATAGCAGTTGGCTATTTTTAGTAAGTCTAAATTTGGCAGTAGCATCATCAGCAGCTCAACTCAAGTCATCTTGCTATCCATCAGTTTCAATATTGGCATTGGTTTTGGTTATCTCCATGGACTGAGTTTTTATACTTAGTCAAATTTCATGTTTCTCAGTTGTACCCCACGCCTAGGAGTAATAACTTCATGTTGTTTTAAAAGAGGGGCCATTAAGGGGGTCAATTATGCATTTAATAATTTATTAAATGCTTTATTGTTGCAAAGTGAAAAAGAGGTTGAGTAATATTATATTATTTCAAAAAGTAAAATGCAAAAAGGTGGCATCCCTTTTGGAAGTTGAAGTGATTCAACTTCTTGGAATTCGAAGAGTTCTTGTTGCTTCATTTGCCAATTGAAGTTTATATATTGCTGCTGTTTGAAGAGCTGATTATGCATATTTTTGAAGAGCAAAGTTACGCTGCTGGAATGAATCCAGAATCCGGCTAAGGGAAAGCTTAGCAAATTTACTCCATTCTTCGGGCCTGCAACTATGGTTCCCTAGGTGGTGGATTGAGAGTGTGCTTCATCGAGAAGTACATATTGAGCATTATTGTGGAGTTTTGGTGAGATATTTCTAGTTTTTATGTTGTTGGTTTATCATGGCTGAAAGTGATTTTTGTATACAGCTTTTAGTATGAATTTTATTTGCTTCTGGGTATTGAAGATATGCATTCCTAGCACATGGCGCCCCTTCCCATAGAAGATCAGAATTTATTTCAAAGTATTTATTTTTATTCTTGCAAAATCGCCCTTGCTAAGGGCCATACCATGTTGGGAGCATTGAGAATTGTGCAAGTAAATTAATGGATGACTTTTGAGGCTGTTTCTTCATCTTGTCATGGGCGCCTATCCTCCAGAGGTTCATTGCACTTCGTTTCACACCATTCGGAGGTATTTTGGTGAAGTTATGAGCATTTAATTAATTCTTATAGTTGCTGGTTATTCATTTCCAGAATTGCAGATTTATATCAGACTTGTTTCAGTTTGAATTTTCAGTCCTTTCTTCATCAATAATTGCTACTATTAATCATGGAATCATTCAGTATCTTGGTGCTTTGAAAACATTGTAATATTGATGTAATTTGCAGCTCTCTTTCTATATTGTAAGACTGTAAACAGTAGTACTGTTCCAGTCCTTTATTGCTGCAATTATTTTCTATTTCTCACATTAAGTACCCCTGGATGGTTTACCGCCAGTGTGGATAAAGAACATTCTAGAAGCTTATCTATTCTATTTGCAGCTGTTCTTATTCTTTGTAAAGCTAGTTAGTAGTACTAACAGCTCTTCCTTTACTTGCTGCAATTTTATATCTGTTTTACACTCCCACAATTGAGTGGTTGAGTTTTAAAATAAACATATATCTTGTTTGTAATTTCCCCCCACGTTATAAATTGGTTGTGTGGAGCCCGATATTCCACGTTAATAAGTGGAAGAGTGGATTTAAAGGCTTGCCTAATAATTATTCAATAAACTCACCCACTTGAATAAGTAAGATATTCCCAGCTTGTGGATGCGCACCAGCCGGATATGAATTGTACTTTCAGCTACGGTTTGTACCTAGCGATCCTCTGACCATATGCTATCCACCCTGCATACATTGGGATCTTGGTGAACATTCTTGGTTAGAGTTATCTTCTTGCTGGTTTACATTTTGGAGCTAACGCTAATCAGTGTTTGGTTGCTGATTTGAATGTTAATTTTGGAAAAAAATTAATGGGGAATATTTCAGTGGTATCAGAGCAGAAGATCCTGCCATCCTGTGGATCAGTGCTTCATGTTTAGGCAGTTGAGTGACAGATATCTCCGGTACTACATCGAAAGTTAGAGCAGATTCTAGTTCAGCTCCTTGTGGTATCCAAAAGTTGGAAATTAGGCATGGCTAATGAAGAAGAGATGAAATTGGCAGAGGCATTGTATATGGTTGGAAAGAGACTTGGTAAAGAATTTCAGTCAAGAGAAAATGAAAAGAATATTCTTCATTTGTTAGAACAATGTTTGAGACAAGTAAAGCCATCACCTTCAGAGATAATGGAGTTGGCACTAGCTCCTGCAGTGAATTCTTTGAATCAGCCCTATTGGTTGGGGCATCCTGATGAAGAGACCAAGTTGCTGATTTCTTCTTGTTTCATGGAGATAATAAGAATTGTAAATCCCCATTTGCCTTATGATGTTGAAACCACAAAGATCATATTAAATA
The DNA here is from genome assembly GCA_007258455.2 of Sequoia sempervirens. Lineage (NCBI taxonomy): Eukaryota > Viridiplantae > Streptophyta > Pinopsida > Cupressales > Cupressaceae > Sequoia > Sequoia sempervirens. Next base: position 10,595 of record VDFB02337728.1, read on the forward strand.
TGATAGTGGAATGTTTTCAAGATTTGGATGAAACTTGTAGTAGCTTGTTTTCAAGAAGAGCTGCTGTTTTAAAAACATTTTCTGAAGTTGGTGCTTGCATCTTATTGATAGAATTTGAGATGGAGAATCAGATTTATCACTTGTTTAATTATCTTTTCAGCTCGACCTGGAGTGAGCAAGAAGAGAGTATGCTTGCAGCTGTCATGAATGTTCTAATCTCTACAATTAAAGAAGCTGATAGTCTTCCTGAAAGTGTCCAAACTCTTCTCTTGGATGCTTATAAACGTGAAGAGCAGATTTCTCCCACTGCTGATTTGTTAGTTAAAGAAATTTTTCAGTCAATGTGAAGATAAGTTGAAACCATTTTTGAAGAAGACTGTTGTGAACAAAGAGGAGATTTCCGAAGTTGAAGAGGAGGATGAAAGTTGGAATCCCTTTGAAGACATTGCAAAAGTTCAAGGGGTATCTACGGATTTGCACTCATCCAAGCATTCTGTAAAAGAATGTAATGTGTCAGTGGAAGCCTTGAAGACTAGTGAGGTACTCTTGTTTTCTACAGAGGAGAACAGTGAGTTGACTTGTGTTAAGAAGCCTCATGTTGAAGATTCAAAGAAAAAACTTTTGGAAACAAAAGTTGAAACAAAGATGCATGAAGAGGCCATAAGTGTAGATCCAAATGAAAGAGAAGTTCGATTAGTAGAAGATATGTGTTCAATCAGCAATTTGCTTCTTCACAATTCTAGAGAATGTTGGTTTGAAAGTCAAGTCAAGGAGGAGAAGAAGAAAGAGGAAGATGAAGTCTCTTCCCACTTCAAAGTTGATTTGATCAATTCTTTTGAATCATGTGTAGGAGACAACATGGAAGGTGAAGTTTCTAGTAGTTATAAGGCAGATTTTTCTTCACCGGAAATCAAGCTAAGACAAAAAGCTAAGGAATTGGAAGGCACTATGGATGGAATGATGAAGAGTGTTCATCACATGCGAGACAAGTTGAGGAGTACAACTCAAACCATTTTTGAAATCTTTATCCATCAAAGTTGTTCTACATCATCTCAGCCAGTATATAATGATTGCAGCTCAAGTTCACACATTGCTGATAATGGAATTCAAATTTTGTCAAATCTTGATAGAATTCATAGACATGTAGAACAAATGATTTATGATGTGCCTAGGGGAGAAGTTGTATGTTGCATTTCTATTGATGACATGAAGTCCATTAAATTTGCCTTGGAGGAAATTAAATCTAGTCTTTTGCACATCATTCGTAACAAAGACATAGTGGCCAATATTACTGACAAGGCATTGGAGTGGCATGAGCTTACCAAAACAAAGTTGCAAGAAGTGCATGAGACTCTAATTGAAGCAGAGAATCAGATTTCTGCTGTTCAATATTCATGGGAGCAAGAAAATAGAAGAAGAGCAGAGGAGCTTCAAGAAATTCTTGATGAGTTTGATCTCATACAAGAAACATATGATTTGGAATGCTGTCCTAAGAGACCAAAGCATTCAAATTCTCAAGCTTATCAAGCTTTTGACAATCTCTTGTATGAAGAAGGTTCTAGTAAGGTTTATGTAAATCCTCTTTTTGAAAATGACGAAGAAATTGCTTCAGAGATTACTGAAGAAGGGGATTTGAGTTTGTCTTCCAGCATTGGAGAGTTAATACGTGAGTTGCATGAAGTTGAATCTACTGCTGCTCCTAGTGCAACCATTCAGCAAGAATTGGTAACTCTTGAAACACAAAGAAATGAAGGCATTCTTATTGTTCATCAACAAAGAGTTGATGGGTTTGTTGATGAAGGTTTAATTTATTTTTTGATGAGGATGCTTGTGAGACTCATATCAGATTTTAGTTCATCACCATCTTCTCTTAGAGTGATAGATTTTAGAATTGTATTTGATGAAGGATTCATGGAATCTTTCCGGCAAGTCATATCACAAGATTCTAGATTTGATTTCTTCAATGAACAAAGGTTGGTTGAATACTTCTTGGAATTTCAAGAAGTGGCATTGCAGATGGAACGAGTGAATCAAAGGATTCGTGTGAGAGCAATTATCAGTTTGAGAAGTGGTTTTTCATGGTTGTTAGTTTGGGATCCTGGCATTACTTGGGAAGAAGGTAATTTCAAAATAGATAGACCAGCATATAATATTCAGAGTGTAGTTGTGACCATTTGCTTATGTGTTGGAAAATGTCTTCAATTGAAAATCAGTGTTTGGGATCTCAAGCATTTTCTTTTGAAGAATGAAATGCATAAAAAGAAGGTTGGATGGAGAGATAAGTGTCAAAAATTCTGTTTTATGTTTGCTGATCCCTTCTTTCTATGTCATTGCCTCTTTATTTCTGATCATACATTGGTGTTCTGGGAAGAAAATATGATCAGAAGTTGGTTTGTGGTGGCATGGGGTCTCTTGCTAAAGGTGCCACCAGTGTGGTTCATGACCAGTTATGCTCATTTTGATAAAAAATTCTTGTGTTGCAGCTGCTGTTTGTCTTCTTGGATGCTGATTTTCCAAAAATCAGATCTCAAGATGATTATTTCAGACCTCTTAGAAAGCTGGTTATTTCATTTCCAGGCCTCTCCACCTCCTATTTGGATTGAATTTCTGTCACAAATGAGCAAGGGAATGTTTCAGTATGGTCAAAGTTCAAGTATGGGTTGTTCATTGATGGTTGACAATGAATTTTGTGGTACCAAGTCATTAATTACTTTTTGGGACAGCGAGTTATTAGCTGATTTGATTTGTCAAATTGAGACTCTTGATGTGAGACATGTGAATATTTCTTGGAGTTCTTTCAGTGAAATTAGTTTGCTTCAAAGGAAGCATTGTGCATCCTCTTGGATAGGGATGGAGTGTGGAGTGTTGCTCTTGTTTTGGCATTGGTTTAGAAGCATGTTTGAAAATATTTTTGTTGCTGATCAGAATTATGACAACAAGATTTGGAGGTCCTACAGACTGATATGGAACCCGGGCACTAACATGTTTGGTGCATTGTCTTTTGTGGATTGTGACATGTTGATCCACTTTGAGTATTCAATTGTTTTAATCAGAGTAGCACAACGGATTAGAGGAACGGTGTTCCTGAGAAAGATTTGGAATCCTGGTATCACTTGGGTTTTCTATTCCACAGTTGAAGATGATGAAGCCAATGATGGTCTTCTAGAATTTATTCCCATGATGTTTCAGTTTAATTTTAATCTAGTGATTTCTTGTGTTGGCATCTAGCAGTGCAGTGCTTACATCAGTTGGTGCTATCCTTCTCCTAGGATGATTTGGGACCCTGGGATCCTATTTGGCATGGTAAGGATCAAATTGTTCCCTTGGAGTGTGGTGGCATTGCTTGAGGACAAGCAATTTTGGGAAGGGCGGACTGTAATGTCCCCATTTTGGCCCTACACTCTTCAATAGGATTTAGCCTATTTCCGGAAATCCGTAGGCTAAGCTAAGGTGGAAAATTAGGGTTTCCTCTTTCAGATATTGCTCAGTTGGCGTTCAGAGGATGTTGTGCAGACTTACTATTTATAGCAGTTGCTATTTTTAGCAAGTCTATCTTTTGGCAGTATCTGTCTAGCAGCAGTTCAATCCTTTGCAGGTTAGTGTTCAGTTTGGCTATCTATTGTTTTGATGTGAACTTACTATTTATAGCAGTTGGCTATTTTTAGTAAGTCTAAATTTGGCAGTAGCATCATCAGCAGCTCAACTCAAGTCATCTTACTATCCATCAGTTTCAATATTGGCATTGGTTTTGGTTATCTCCATGGACTGAGTTTTTATACTTAGTCAAATTTCATGTTTCTCAGTTGTACCCCACGCCTAGGAGTAATAACTTCATGTTGTTTTAAAAGAGGGGCCATTGAGGGGGTCAATTGTGCATTTAATAATTTATTAAATGCTTTATTGTTGCAAAGTGAAAAGGAGGTTGAGTAATATTATATTATTTCAAAAAAAGTAAATGCAAAAATGTGGCATCCCTTTTGGAAGTTGAAATGATTCAACTTCTTGGAATTTGAAGAGTTCTTGTTGCTTCATTTGCCAATTGAAGTTTATATATTGCTGCTGTTTGAAGAGCTGATTATGCATATTTTTGAAGAGCAAAGTTACGTTGCTGGAATGAATCCAGAATCCGGCTAAGGGAAAGCTTAGCAAATTTATTCCATTCTTCGGGCCTGCAACTATGGTTCCCTAGGTGGTGGATTGAGAGTGTGCTTCATTCAGAAGTACATATTGAGCATTATTGTGGAGTTTTGGTGAGATATTTCCAGTTTTTATGTTGCTGGTTTATCATGGCTGAAAGTGATTTTTTTTTTTTTTTTTTAGTATGAATTTTATTTGCTTCTGGGTATTGAAGATATGCATTCCTAGCACATGGGCGCCCCTTCCCATAGAAGATCAGAATTTATTTCAAAGTATTTATTTTTATTCTTGCAAAATCGCCCTTGCTAAGGGCCATACCATGTTGGGAGCATTGAGAATTGTGCAAGTAAATTAATGGATGACTTTTGAGGCTGTTTCTTCATCTTGTCATGGGCGCCTATCCTCCAGAGGTTCATTGCACTTCGTTTCACGCCATTCGGAGGTATTTTGGTGAAGTTATGAGCATTTAATTAATTCTTATAGTTGCTGGTTATTCATTTCCAGAATTGCAGATTTATATCAGACTTGTTTCAGTTTGAATTTCCAGTCCTTTCTTCATCAATAATTGCTACTAATAATCATGGAATCATTCAGAATCTTGGTGCTTTGAAAACATTGTAATATTGATGTAATTTGCAGCTCTCTTTCTATATTGTAAGACTGTAAACAGTAGTACTGTTCCAGTCCTTTATTGCTGCAATTATTTTCTATTTCTCACTTTAAGTACCCCTGGATGGTTTACCGCCAGTGTGGATACAGAACATTCTAAAAGCTTATCTATTCTATTTGCAGCTGTTCTTATCCTTTGTAAAGCTAGTTAGTAGTACTAACAGCTCTTCCTTTACTTGCTGCAATTTTATATCTGTTTTACACTCCCACAATTGAGTGGTTGAGTTTTAGAATAAACATATATCTTGTTTGTAATTTCCCCCCACGTTATAAGTGGTTGTGTGGACAGTATTCCCCCCACGTTAATAAGTGGAAGAGTGGATTTAAAGGCTAGCTTGCCGCCTAATAATTGTTGTAAACTCACCCACTGAATAAGTGGAGTATTCCCACCGCTTGTGGATGCCTGCACCAGCAGATGAATTGTACTTTCAGCTCTGTTTATGCCTAATGATCCTCTGACCATATGCTATCACCTCGCCCACATTGGGATCTTGGTGAACATTCTTGGTTAGAGTTATTTTCTTTGCTGGTCTACATTTTGGAGCTAACGCTAATCAGTGTTTGGTTGCTGATTTGAATGTTAATTTTGGGAAAAAATTAATGGGGAATATTTCA